>VZRU01019825.1:750143-783939 GCA_013398155.1 Pedionomus torquatus | reverse complement strand
ACAGTATCTGATTATGTATTCTAGAGAAGGAATTAACTTTGCTTGCCATGTGCCACCTTTGACAATGGTGGTTATGTTCTGTATTGCTCTTCCTATTTGGTGGTCTTCCTGGTAATTATCGTCAACAACAACTGCTCCCTAGATATTTGTTGCTTTGAAAACATATGGTCATTATCACTATAAAATGGATGATATGAATACCATCGTTTGGTAATCCTGCTCTGTTATTTCTGAATATGTTAAATACAGAAAAATATATGGTAACACATATATGGTATTGTCTTTGTCTTAAACATTGTTTAAGAAAGAAGCCATGAAGAATAAAGTAAAACTGAGATTGTGGTCTGTCCTGGATTGAGGTAGAGTAGAACCAACTTTCTGTTCAATAATTTTACTTCTTGGCTAAACCTCTTCTAACTCTTTGAAATTAACATCATATTGTGCAGAAAACTGTTTGTGGTAAGTGCGACAATAAGACCTATCTTTATCGTTAATACCAAGGAATGGTATGCAGAGAGGCTCTTGCTTATACTTACTTCTGTAACAACCAAGGTCAGCTAATTTTGTTATTTGTCCCATTGGAGGGTCAGAAACAGAAAAGCATAGAGGGGTCCCACCTGCAGGATATGAGGAGCGAACAGGACAGGTGACCCAAAACTGACCAACGGGGGTATTCCATCCCATCTGCCCCATGCTCAGTATAAAAGCTGAGGGGTCAAGGGGACAGCCCTCTTTCTTCAATGGTTTACATCCGAAGAGGACCCTGTCTGTTCGTCTGCCTTTTATCCCAATCAATGTGTTCCTGACTCTGGATCTGGAATCGAGTTCTGATCTCTTGCTGAGTCCAGTCTGGGACTTCTCCATTGCCTGCCCGTGACATCATCCTGGAAACTTGATACTTCTTGTATATATTGTATCTATTTCATTATTTTCTTAGTATTTTAGTATTTCATTAAAATAGTTTAGGTCTTTCAAAACTGATCAGTCTCTTTGTCTCTCTCCTTCCTCTCCCCAGAGTGAGAGGTGTGGCAGAACATACTTTGTCATTGGCCAATCTGGCCAAAACCACAACATGGTCTTTAAAGTGCAGAAGAAAACTGTCATATATTGGAGACAAATCCTAGCCTTAAACATTGTATTAGATTAATTGCTGTACAATAGTTTCAACAATATTTTTGATTGAGTTCTATAGGCCCACCTAAGTAAATTGAAACATTCATAGTATTTTGTCCAAACCAAAATCTTTGAGTGAATATAGTTAAATATGAACAGCACAGTCCAGGTCACTGCTGAGGGATGGGACTGTTGTGAGGTGAGAAGTGCAAAGAAGTCATTGAGAAGTTGATGCTCCAGTTCTTTACTTGCCTCTGCCGTAAGTAGCATCCAGAGAGATAAAATGTATGAGGACTTCATTTTGCAGAGAATAGGACTTATTTATAGAAGTACTGGGTCATTGAATTCTGCACAGCTGCTGGCCTGCTGCTGTGTCAGACATGGGATTTGAATGCCTTTGCTCACATGGTAATTCAACTGAAGGAAAGTATAGATTAGAATTAGCTGCACTGCAAACAACTGAGAGTACTGCAGCTACCTTGCCATGGAATTTTCTCAGTGAGATCTAGACCCTACACGTTTGCACATAAAGCTTCAGTGAGGGTTAGACTGTAAAAAGGTATTTAGTTGATTTACAAAAGTTCAGGATTTGGCATATCCATATGAAATAAGAGAATTTCCTCAAGCGTTGCTTGGTATATATCTGCAGTACTTTGGTTGTTTGCTGCTCTGTGGTACCTTTTGTATTGCTATTCCTGTGCTAACAATGCTAGAACAGTACAATTTTAGCTGTTAATGTATAGCATGAGAAGGCATTCACGGAGATGTTGTGCTGTTAACTGGAGTTCTATCAGCAGAATTTATGTCATTACAATTCCACATTTCCCACCAGAATAAGGCTAATATGAAATCTGTTACTGAAGCTGTTAAATTCAACAATGAATACAACATACTCAAGAGGAGGAAATTTTTTCTGTCAAAGTGTGAATTTTGCACTAGAGTAGTTGTTCAGGTGTTTTGGAAATTGGACCTCCTGAGTATTGGACAGGATTCACAAATTTCTGGATATTTTATTAGAAAGAGAAAACCATACACCTGCCAGCACTGAAAAGCTCAGAAGCCATCCCTGCAGAGAAATCTCAGTCTGCAATTCAAAAACCTGACCTACCAAAACCAGGTTAGCTATAGTAGTGTTCTCCATGCCCTTCACTCTTTGTTTTCCAGAGGGTGACACATTCCCTCCTGACAGTAAGATTACTTCCTGTTTGTTTTAAACAACCTTCTATTGTACAGAAATAGCTAGAAGCAGTGGAGGTTGTGTTTCATTTGCGCAAATGCCCTTTTAGAGGCAAAATTTGTCCTTTTTCAGTTATTACTCTATCTGTCAGGAGGGCTGTAAAATTGTAGTTGTATCTGCTCTTCAAAATAAGGTGGGCCTAGAAATAAAAAACTCCACCATTCTGGATCGTTCTTTGACCTATTCAGATATAATTAGGTTAGTTTCTGTGATAACAATTTAATTCAAAGAGGATGGGTCTGAATATTAATTGCCTTTCTCAGAGAGCGGAAATTTCTTATTAGTCTCAGGAAGACGAAGCAGAAAATTAAGGGATTGTGATACTTTCTGAACCATCCTGACCAGTTTCGTTGCCTTTCAATAGCAATGTAAGTCTGGAATCCAACAAGGAACTGAACAGCTGCTAACCACCCTCTTTTACATGAGAGAAAATAGGTATGATGGGCCCAAATAGAAAAAAGTGAGGTGCCCTTAGAAGGCAGATAGATCTTCCTGGGGCCAGGTGTTACTCACTAAGACTTTTTGTCTGTGTCCACCAAAGTGACAATTTGTCTGTCCTAATGAGGAACACCCAGCTTGCCCTGTCAGCTGCTAAATATCTGTAATAGACTTCCAGGGAAAGATATGTTGGTATCTTCTACAAGTTACATGTGGATCCTAGGTGTCTCAATGTTAGTATAAAATAATGTTTCCTAATATCTTTCATCTTTAAACAAACTGCTAGGATACCTGAGGCTAGTGATAATCACACTCCCATTTGTGATGTTAATAATTTGTGATTTAATGGAAGTTAATTTTCAGAGAGGAAGTTTAGGTTCTGCTCATGTTTTGTAACTTTTAAGATGGGAGGCATAAATAATGGAGAAAAAGTGTGAAAATGGGAAGAGTTCCTTGTGAAAGCATGAGTCTGGTGAAGATAATAGGAATACTCATGGATTTTGGAAAGGTGAAGATTTCACCTGTGGTGTCTTCTCCCGTTCTACCTCTTTCTTGATCAGAGCATTTAAGCTGGCCTTGTTTCCCCATGCCTAAATTGGGAATAAAAATATATAGCAATCAGTAGTAGAATCTTGGAATATCTTTGCTGCAAAATAGTGTAGAGTGTGAAGTGTCCTGGATCCTTGTGCCTCAGGTGAAATTAACATTTCTTCCCTCACCTAAGTCAGCTCTGCTCAAGTAGCTAAATCTTGGATCAGTCCTGGGTGAGCCTCTGGATATTTTGAATACTGAGGCACTGAACATCACCACTCTCTAGCCACTGTCCCCAGCCTCACTGGATCATTTACCCTGCCTTGAAGGAAGGGTTTTATTGGAAACCAGATAAAAAAGAAGCAGGTTATGTTTCATCCAGCATTTGGGAATTTCTTTGACAATTGCAGGTGGAAGGACTAATTCATTGTCTCTTCAGCTCAGGACCAGCATATGCAAGTTCTTTTTAGATTTCAAAGAGGGAAAAATAATTTCAAATCCACGTGTCTTTCTGACTGCCATATCAGTGCCCTTTTTATTTTGTTTTTCTCCATACTCAGACACACTTCTTCTCATTGCTTTCTGTACTTATCCCCTTTCCAGGTTAGAAAAGAGGAATCATGGAGTCAAAATCGTTATTGTTTCCAACTTTTCAACCTCTTTTTTAATAATTCTGAGCTAACCATGGAGCACTACTTGCTGGCATCCTTTCTCTACGGCCTAGACAGTGCTAGACCAGCAATCTAACCCTTTTCTTTTACCAGATCATTTGAATCAACTGCAGTGAATGTAAAACTATATGCCTGTAAATTCTGCCATTCATCATGAGAGCTATCTGAGATTGTATATAACTATTTTTAGCAAAGACTTGATTTTTGCTCTTTATAAAGACACCCTGCTGCCTGTGAGAAGAATAGCAGTGATGTGCAAAGGAAGGTTTATGAGTGATTTGAGTATTCCTTTCCCATCCCAATAATTAGATTTTAAAGCATTTCATGGAGTGGAGCAGGTTCAGAAACAACAATACTTCTCTTATTACTATCAACAAGGAGTAGCCGAAAGATGCTGAATGATTTCCCTCCTCAGTGATACACTTTAATGCATAGAAATTAATCACTTTTTATAAAAGCTGATGGGCAACACTGATTTTTACAAGTGGCTGTTTCATTAGCTCTGATATTATTATTGATTAATTTTATGGCAAGTTTAGGCCAAAGCAGACCTATTTGTTTTATCACAGGATTGCTTGTGATGCATAGCAGCTGCTGCTGCCAATTTGTTTAGTGCGGACTATGTACTCTATCATAGGATTTTGTTTCATATGACTTTATTATCAGAAGGATTATGGATTTCTGTGGTTAGGTTTACCTAATGATATTAGTGAACAGTGCGAGAGAAACAGTATGCATTTTTATGTGTTTTCTTTCAATGGCATAAATATCGTTGTAATAGCCTGTTTTGTTCTGAATGGTTAAATGGCTCTACAATCACATGTGAAGTGCTAGGTAAGCCTTATTTCTCTAGCTGCTGACTTGTACTGGGTGCTTATTCAAATTACAGATACAATTAAACGAAGTGCCTTAAAAGTGTACTGATAAAATCTGGCAGCATTATTTCTGCCCGGGCTGATAAACAGTACTTGACTTTCCCCAGAACATTCTACCACCCACCTTCCTTCCAGCTATAAGTGGGATGCAATGGCAAAATGACAAATGTTCCCTCTTTAATACTTGTTCATGGTGAACTGCTTCACATTTCCTTCTGAGGAAAAGTAAAATTCTTAAGTATGGTAATTCCTTCAGGTTTTATACATTTCACCAAAACCCCCTTGATATTTCATAATCTTTGCTTTGAAAATGGTAGTATTGAGGAAAAATGTGTTATACCACTTCCATAACTCTCCTGGAGAAAATCTTCACTTATGTATGGCTTCCAGATGATGAAACACAGCACATAGGTTTTATAATGTTTGTGCTATAGAAATATATATAATATTGCGAGGGATGTTACAACTCTTCTACAATGTTCTTGGGATATGTAAGCTTCAAGAAATAGTTAAACCAAGTTTTGTTTGCATAGTCCAGATATAGAGAAGGTCATCAAAGTGGGCAGAGACTCTTTGCATTTCTGTGGGAGGTTTTTAATAGATCAGATGAGAGTAGGCAGCTTTCTCCTGTGCATACATACCTGTTCTTGTTTCTGACCTTTTCCCCTGGGACTAGGGATCTTCTTGTTGGATTCTTCTTACTTCCTAATCTTTCCTTGTTGAACAAGGCAAATCATCTTCCTCCAGTCTTCATGGATAATCTTTCTAGCAAATTTCTCTAAGGAGTTGTTAAAAATCTGGACTGTGGAATTGTGTGGAGACTTTTCCAACAGAAGTGGAAAGATGTAAGCTCAGGACATACATTACAGTAACATTATGTGATTAAACTATTTGATGTCTGTAACATCTAAGGGACAAAGTAAGTTTTAGACCCCATTTGTAGGAAAATCAGGTTTTTGGAGATAAAACATTCCAAGGATTTCTGTCTGGGACCTAGTGTAAGCTTGATTGTTAACTTGCCTGATTGCAGAGGTTGGGACAATATATCTCTAAGAAAGTAGGAGGCCATGAGGAGCTCAGGCTGAGGAGGACTGCAGTTGGGTGTTGAGGGACTGCACTCAGAGCATGCCTCTGAAGAGTGGAGATAAGCAAGGGACAGTCAGTGGCCAGCATGAATAGAGGGCCTTGATACACTTTTTCCCAAAATGTTAATGCATCGTTGCAGTAACTGCATTGTATTATTGTGGGAGCCTGGTGATGCCTTTCCCTGGGTCATTTCTCACCCAGGGGTGATGTTCCTTGAGATTTACTGGTATTGCTATAATTTATCAAGGGATATTGCAGTTTATCCAGTGTGCATGATACATGGCAAGGTAGATTAAGACCAGAACTTTATAACTGTTAATATCAAGCAATTACACAAGAAAATGTGGGATGCACCTTTGGGAAAACTTCAGTTATTTTAACTACACACAAGTTTATTGTAGATGGAATTTTTTCCTTACAATCGCAGTGTTGCAAAAATCCTTTAATAAGAAACTGATTTATTATCATGTTTCATGCTCAGTGTTTAGGTTTTTTTAAAGATTCTTCTTGACTTTTTGGATTTTCTTTCTGTCCCTTGCCATTATTTTTTATTTGTCTGGTTTTAGGAGAATCTTCCTTGTCTCTGTACCCACCAATGCCATTTCCTGCTTTGAAATTGAACAGTAGTTCAGTAATAGTTCAGTAGTTATCTACTCTTTGAATACAATTTTATCAGCCATTGAGCATATATCTTATGGTGATACTGTAATTCTTTACTTGCTAGTAAGAAAGTAATGTAGGAATTTGCCTTGGCCAAATCTACTATTAGTGACCTAATAGTTTTTTTACAAAAAAAAAAACCAACCCCAAATTTAATAAGATCTAACTTTTTTTTTTTTTTAATAAGATTTTAACTTTTAAGGATTCAGAAATGGATAGTATATTACAATTGTTCAATCTAGACACTAGAAAGATTAGAATACAGAAAATTCCAGCTTTCCCCCCTTTTCTGAACAAAGTAGATCTTCCCCTTGTGGTAGTCTTCTGTGGCTCTTCTGCCTTGTGATTTTTTTTAATTTTTTTTTTAAATCACTGACCATGTTTCAAAGGTTACTTGAATGAATATTTTTCCATGTATAACTTTCTCATCAGGTAATTGACACCTCTTTAGACATCATACAGATAATCTGATACTTTTGATAACCTTTGCCACTTAGATACTAGATACTATAGGGAGTTAGAGGAGAAAGAGAAGTACTAGGGCAAAAGTAAGCATAGAATAGTTTGGGTTGGAAGGGACCTATAAAGATCATCTAGTCCAATGCACCTGCAATGAGCAGGGATATCTTCAACTAGATCAGGTCTCTCAGAGCCCTGTCCAAAATGTTTAAATGTTTCCAGGGATTGGACATCCACCACCTCTTCGGGCAACCTGTTCCAGTGTTTCAGCACCCTCATTGTAAAAAATTTCAAGAGGGACTCATCAGAGGAAAAGGCCTTTTTTTTTGCCACACTCAAACTATTTCTGTGGTATTTCTATTATTCTCAGAAATTATTTTTCCAAGGGGTCTGATATGTCGTTTTAAGTCTTTATTTGTCTGAGTTTAATGTTTACCCATATATTGTAGTTCTAACCTTGAGAATTTAATCATAGTATTTACACATGCATAAAGCTTACAGTGTTGACGAACCAGGAGTCATTCTTGAGTTTGGTGAGGCTTTTTTGTTTCCTAAGGATAAAATCAGTTTACGCGCGTGAAAACACAGCAATCTCTTAAGCATTCTGGTCTGAATTTCATCACACCTCTAAACTGAACTCTCTTGCCTCATACAAATATTTCTCTTCCAGGGGGTTTTATGTGTTGTTTTGTTTTGGTTTTGGTTTCCCCCCCTGTACTTTGCCCTGTAGTTTTATCTTCATGTCAAAATTAATTTTGGGCATGTTCACAGAGTTGATTACAGGCTGCCTTGAACTTTGCTCCCACTGGGAGCCAGCTGGCTGGAGGCCAGCTCCAACCACGTTGTGGCGCTTGAGCTGATGAGCTGTACTTCTCAGCAGGCTCCATGAAATGCATCCAAGCACCATGCAGACAGGGGCATGGCTTCCAGTTTAGAGGCAGCTTGTGCCTGCCCCAGTTCAGAGCATCAGCAAAGAGAGATCATGCCAGTGTGTCATTACCTGGGCAGAAAGACTTTTATCTGACCACAGTATCCTTCCTTGTGGACACTCAAAGAAAGCATTAATAATCTTCTGTACTTGAATGTACTAAATGTTAACCCTTTTCTCATATTGTAATGTTTGCCTTTTGCTGGTGTTTCTTTTTGGCTTACCTTATAACACAATATTGAAACCTGTTATTATGACTTATCATGAGCTTTGCTAATTAAAACTCATGTTCTGTTTTAACTTTTCTGCTTTTATCATGAAAGGGATAGTGGTGCAGAGAGGCTTAGTAGCATATATGTTAATTTGTGCTTTTCCCATGACCACTTTTCCATGTTTAGTTGATTGGAACTGGCAGTGTGGTTACCCTGGCCTGCCACTACACTCTCTCTAAGGGTACTTGGGCATTTAGTATGATCTCTTTCAGTAATTACCATCTCTCTTCCATCACTTTGTCACTTGGTTTACCTTCCTGAGAGACCTCCTCTGCCTGTTTTCTGGCCCTGACGGCTCTCGTACTGCTGTGCTCGTCTTTGCAGAACACCATTCTCATCCTGCAGTCTCTTTCACTCCAAGTACTACACACCTGCAAAGCTTTGGTCAGGTATTCTTTAATGGAACAAAATTAATTTTGTATGTTCCCTCTAAAGTTTCATTCAGCTTCAGAAAGGAAAAAGTGTCATCGGTGCATTTTCACGCTTCTCAGCACTGGTCTGAACTGAGTCCTGGTGTCAGAAGCAACTCCGGTCATTGGGACACACTTTTTCATCCTTCAGAAAAGCCTTGGCCACTTCTGCCTCCTAGTGAGCTGGACTGACAATAACACAATGTTGAAGATTCTGCCCCCTTTCCCATACTCTCTTTAGCACCCACACTCCTTCTACCACCTATGTGGAAGTCCCAATAAAAGCTTAATATGTTATTTTAACTAAATACTGAAAATAGTAATATCCTTGATTGATATAATATATCTGAGAGACTCTCAGAACTATTTCTTGCAGTATTCTTGCTGGTTGGGGATAGCTTTTCATTTATGTATGAAACAACAGAGTCCTCTTACATCATAAATATATAGTCATGAATATATAGTATTTCCTCATAACCTGATGTAAAATGAATGCCAAAATCAGTTTGGGGATTTGCTCAAAACCTCATGGGATTTGCTGAAAATCGGAAGACTTAACTGCTACTCACCCCTAAATAAAATCTGAACCCCTGCCAGTTTAAGCTCAGAAGGGCCTCTCCTGAGATACACGTCGTGCCTCTGAGGAAGGACTGTTTGCCCTCCTCAGGTCTGAAAACTGTATATTTGAATGGAGGTGACTCTATGCTTTATATGGTTGATGTTGCTGAATTACTTTTATAGCTTTTTGCTTCTCCAGGAGTTGCTGAGTGCTCTGAGTGCTGCCATTCATTGTTTAAGGGTTCCTCTTCTTTTCATTTTTGCTTGTGCTGGTCACTGATTTCAGCAGCAGTATGAAGGAATAATTGATAGGAGAATGACTTAATGCTGCTCCATTACAGAGCACAAAACAGTTTACAAGAAGCTTGGCTCAACCTTTGAAGTTAGTCTGTGATAGCTTCTTCTTTACTCTTTAACTCATTGCTGTTCCTTGATAAATTACGAGTTCTGAATTGCTCCTATTAAAGTTGTTGGGTCGTTGTTATAATAGAGATTTTTCACAACACATATTTAACCTGACAGTAGGTCTGAATCTTTCTCCCTTCAACCCTGTTGATTTCCAGATTAACATTAAAGCAATTCTGAGAGAAGTGGGCAGCAAGAGAAGTTTCCATTTTTGTAGCAGGAAGATTTTGAGAAAAAACAATAAGAGATAGAGAGTAAAGCAGAAGGTTTTCCTAAGGAAGCACCTGTGTTTTGAAATGCTGCTCAGACCAGTCCACATATTTAGTGAGATTGATTCAACTAAATATATATTCAAAGAATATGTAGTTCCTTGTATGTGTATCTATATGATTGAGTTATATATAAAATACTATAATCCTTAACAAAATACCATTTAAAAATTTAGTTATGTTTATGAAAAATATCTGTAGGGTCTTATATTCTTTATTTGGTAGTAGTGAATTATTTAAACAGTGCACTCAGCACAGTTTTAATAAGCATAGTATTGAACTAGTTATCGATCCTTCTATTGGCTTTCCATTAAAAAAATCACATTTTCAATCACAATTGGTAAATTATTAGAAAATAAATAGACTTCCACAAATGAAAAGAACTTTGATAACTTTGTGAAAACAAGTTGTGTTTAGTGGCATTTTTGAACAAATAACTTCTAGAAAAGAGTATTGAATATTAATATATACTAATGAAATATATCAGTCACTCTCCAGAATCAAAAACTGAATGCACCCCAGAGTATTTTCTGTCTTTTCACCTTCTAAAACTGATTCTTCGGGACATGTATAATCCTTAACGCTAGGGAAGATGAAAAAGGCAACTTCATTACCTAACTTCATGGTTTTTACTCCCTTAACTTTAAGAATAAAAAGAAGACTTTGTTGTTCTTTTTCAATGCCATTCTGACACTAGTGCAATAAACAAGCACACAAAAGCAATTTTCTGGTTTGATGCCTATTTCAAAATTGTTGTTAACAATATAATAGAACTACCAAAAATGTGAATTGACTCTGAAAAACAATATCAATCCAAGGACTGTATAATGCTTGCATTGTCTAACTTGAGTTCCCTACTTTTTTTTTGTTTTGTTTTGTCTATAGACACCCTATTTTTGGCCATCAAATTGTTGGGAGCCGGAAAACACAGACTATGGTCAGTGTAGAAATCTTTCTTTTTCTTTCGGGTATTATGTATTATATGAATGAAGACATCATTGCAGTCTGATTTGTTTAATCATCCCACTGTTAAAAGAATAATTATATGTCATGTAATTCCTATGCAAGAATTTCTGATATTTAAATGAAAGTGTTGCTACCTTTTTTAAAGTTTATTAAAAGTTTATTAAAGTCAGATTTGGAGTTGGTCATAGGAAAAAAAAAGCACCTCAAAACTTATCAAAACCTACCTTGTGATTTACATCTTCTGTTTCCTCCAGGAATTGTGATCACTTACAGTGACAAATTCTCAGTGAAGTAGAGGACACTTTATTGATGGTTGTGCAATAGGTATTCTCAGATTCAGACCAAAGGTGTGCCTAGTTTAGATCTCTTATTTCTGATGAACACCATGTGGAAAATTATTTATTATAGAAACAAATATGGTTCTAATATAAACTGTATTAGAAAATATCTTGTTTATTTACCTTTTTCTTGAGGCTTTATTAATAAATTACTCATTGCAATAAGTGATAAGTGATATGTATAGACAGGAAAATCTGAAGATAGTAGGTAGTAAAGTATTAGGAAAAACCTCATAAATATTATAACCAAAATTTGGTGCCCCTTTACACCAAATAGTGACATAATTTTTAAAGAAAATGTATTACCGCTGACTAGTCTCTTGTTCATTCTAGTCCAGACTCGAAGTACTCAGCTCATCTGAAGACCAGGTCACTTATTTAGATAACAAAACTTGTACGTGCTATCTTATCTTTACAAAAACTCAAACTTTGAAAGTCTCTATTTACAGCTCTTCAAAAATGCATGTTCACTTGTAATATGGATTAAATCACAGCCCTTGGGAGCTGAGAGCCACAGGGATGAATGTGTTCAACAGACGTTCCTTTCCTTTCAGCAGTGGACAGTTTAATTTCAAATGCATTGTTAAATGAAAGAATTTCAACCTGAGATTCTCAGCAGCTGAGCACCTTGGAGGTAGAGTTTAAAAACAGTTTCCTCATCCTACAAGGAGAAAAATTTTCATCTTTTTTAAAATTGTTGACATTTGGTAATGTCCAAAAAATAGTTGTCTAAAGCTACAGAGGAGTAATTTATACCAAACCAGAGTGATTAGTCACTCCATATGAGGAAATTAGTCATTGAAGGGGAAATGCTTGATTTACCAATTATTTGAATTTTTTTTTCATTTCCTTGAAAGTGTTATTTGCTTTTCTCAGAGGGGCACTTCAGTGTAGTGTCTTAATATGTTAAAGATGTTAAAGTAATTTACTATGGTTTTGAGAGACATTGAGTTGTTCAGCTCTAATGTAAATTATGTTACCTGGGAAATTTTAATAAATAAATACACATTTAGCAGGTCTGAACTTGAGATTAGGCTAAGAAAGTTTCTATTAATATTCTTTATTCTGCATTAGGAGACACTAACTTTCCAGTCACAGCTGACCACTGGATTGGGCAATGAATTACACACCTTAGTAAACAGAAATCAGTTTTTGCATGCCAGTAATACAGAATTAAACTTGGGATATGTTTGATTCCCAAGAGGTGTCTTTGTTGAACACTAAACATACTCGTGTAAGAGCTTTTGAGATTTAAATACAAGATCTGTAGAAGATGTTCCAGGTGGTGCATTTAAGCTCTTCTGTTGCAGGGAGGGTAAAGGAAGGGAAAGCCCCATCCATGCTATCTCATTGCTCCTTCCAGTCAGAGCCAAAGGTGCAAGCCTGTAAGAAAATTTCCAGCAGCTCCCCCGCACAACAAAGTCAGAGCATTGCACTAGATCTACCTAAGGCAGCTGTGTGTCGCCAGAATTGGCTAAGGCTATGCATTTGCAAGAAAATTAATTTTTCAGAAAACTTTTCAATAGGGTTCTTGTTAGATTAGCATCTTCCCAGTCCTAGAAATTAACATTTGCCTTGTGGTATGAGTATTTTTTTCCAATACCTTTCTATGAATATAAGGAGGGGGCAGATAAGGGGAGAACTGAATACAGCTGCTTGCAAATAGGATCACATAACGGTAGTAAACAGTAGTCATCAGAGGAATGTAGAAAAATCCAACAGATAATAGTCAATAAGCCAAAATAATTGTGAATTAAGACTGAAACAAATTGAGGATATTATAGGATAAATTCCACCTCAGATACACTCTATAGAGCTTCTGCAGATTTTCACAGTAATTCTGGTGCTTCCTAAAAATTTTAATTAGTAGAAATTTCCTTATTACAGAAATGTAAATGAAGTTTGTACTTGTGTTAAGGTGCTGTGTAGAGCTTCATGGACTTTTTCATGGACTTGCCCTGAACAAGCTTAGAACTGCAATGTCTAAAAGTAATGACTGTGGCAGGCTTTAGGAATCTCTCAAGGCAGCAAGAAGTAGGCTTTCTCTCTAAATATTCCTTTATCAAAGTTGTTAACAAAGCAAACCACTTTATTTGGCATTGACCTAATTTCACAAGTCTTTGAAAACACACTACAATTTTATTTTAATTTAAAAATTACTCTCAACCCATTACCATCACTTATCCGTAGCTGGGCTACTGCCCACAATGTAGCTTACTGGCATGAAAATAATTAATCTTAAAGTAGAGATTAAATGAAATTGAGATACTGCATGTGCTAGTTTATTACCAGCGCTAACTCAGAAAGAAAGTCTTTACATCTTTGTAAAATACATTAATATCTTCTCTAAAACACCATTTCTTGTTCCATATGAGCTCATAATATCAAATATTTTCATTTTAAAAGATTTATCTTAAGAAAATGTGAATATAAAAGATATGAAAACAGGATCTTCCAAAATGCAAGAAACTGCAGACCTATTCTCATAATAAAGCTATAGTGCAGCCCCTATGCCTTGCTGTCAAAAAGAGGCCTTGTATTAATTTATTGTATGTCAAAGTGGAATCATATAGCCTTTGGTTTGCATTGTAACTATCAAAATATTGCCTTATCTTCTCATTCTGAGGTTACTAGGAAGCTACTAATTTTCACAAAGTGCTGAAAATCTCCTTCCCTTTGTCTTGAAAATCATTCTACAAGAGTTGTCAAGAGAGATGGTGTAAATTGCAGGTAATTTAAAAGGCAGGTTCTTAGGTTCCATCTGTTGAAGATACCCTTTTTAACACTATTTGTCTTGGAGTCTACCCATGTGGGATGTGTTGTTCTGTGCAGAATCCTATTGGTTTCAGTGGGTTTTTATTAATTAAAAGAATTATGCACATTAACTACAATAATAATATTTTTTAAGGCCAGTGTAGGTCAAATCTCTTTGCATTTCCAATGTGATAAGTCATTCTCCTCAATCAACCTCAATTTGGAAACAAATTCAGCTAATGGCAGAACATGCAATCTACCTGTAATCATGTTCTCTTTTCTTACACGTGCAATTAACTGACAGGTTTTTTTCTGGCAGATTAAAAACAGTTAATGTCATTACAAGTTAATTAAATATAAAGTCTTGTTAAGTCCAGTACATCTCAGAAAGAGAAAATATAATGCCACTTATGAAATTGTTATTCCATATGCATTTAACCTCAGTTCTTATGGCATTCGACAGGTTCTCCTGTAGGTTGTGAGTCATATATGTTGCAAATTTGAGGAATTCAGTTCCTTACTGGTCTCTTTTTTGAATAAGTAAGAAATACAAAAGGTTAGGGGAAAATTCCATTCACAACAAAATAGCAATTATTTTTGTATTTGAAAAACTCAAGCCTAAACCTAAGGAAACAAATGAATGTTGTTGAGAAAATGTAAGAGGCCTATAAGAACTTTAGATGTATAAGAAATGAAGAAGAATTAGTAAATTTTTCCTCATTTTTGTTAGTGTGCATTTGTTGATGGTTGGACTCAAAACTGTATGTGACATACAGACCTTTTCTTACAGGTGACAGCATATTAAAAGTATAAGCATGTTCAAAGGAGAGACAGAATAAAATTTTTAAAGTGCCACAGTCACTTCCAGTGTTAAGGAGGTTTGATCTAATAGTAGATGACAAAAGCCAACTGTATCTATATCGTTGCAAGAGGATGCTGTTTCAGCCTTGTAATTTTTTCTGTGTGTATTTCTCCCAAATGAGTGAAAAATAGAGGAGGATTGCAGAGTTTTGCTGGTTATGGAGAGCACAGTAAATAACTAATGCAGTATGTGCTCAAGAGCACATGATCATGTGATCTGTAAATGATAGTAAATAAGACTATTTTTGTATATATTCAAAGCAAATTCTTAAATTTTGGTGCTGTGAAGAAAGACAAGGTTCGTAAATGTACATATTTTCAGTAGCCTTCCAGGTAAAGTCATGTGCTGTAAAGGCAACCTTCTAGGCAATTGGAGCATTTACAGGAAAAAAAAAGTGCTTTAATTAATTGCTCCCTTTAAAGTGTAAGTTCCCTGTCTGGATAAGTACTGCCTGTAAACTTCAGTGGCACTTCTATTAATGTTCATGACTCTGTTACCCAGTGTGAGTAAAATAAGAAAACCATGTACTTTCGCTTTGTGGAAGTTGTCTCATAGTTGTTCTCTAGCATTCTTATGAAAGCAAAAGCCTGTCCTTTTTAAATTTTCTTGAAAATAGCTAATAAGTCTGTACATACTAAGCTTCCTTCCTAATGATACCTTCTTACCACTTCAGAGAAAATCAACAGAGACCTTGCTGTGTTCAGCCTCTGTTGCTCCATTCTGAACATGAGCCATCACACCTGGGTCATCTGTCTCTCCTCTACAAAACTTGAGGTCATAGAATCATGGAAAAGGTTGGGTTGGAAAGGACCTTTAAAGGTCACTTAATCTAATCCTTCTGCAATGAGCAAGGACATCTTCAACTAGATCAGGTTGCTTGGAGGTCTGTCCAACCTGACCTTGAATGTTTCCAGAGATGGGGTATCTACCACCTCTCTGGGCAACCTGTTCCAGTGTTTCACCATACTCATCGTAAAATATTTCTTACTTATATCTAGTATAAATCTACTCTTTTCTAGTTTAAAACTATTACCACTGGTCCTATCACAATATGCCTTGCTAAAGAATTTGTCCCCATCTTTCTTATGAGTGCCCTTTAAGTACTGAAAAGCTGCAGTATGGTCTCCCTGAAGCCAGGCTGAACAATGCCAACTCTCTCAGCTTTTCCCCATAGGATAGATGCTCCATCCTTCTGATCTTTTGTGGTCTTCCTCTGGACCTGCTCCAACAGGCTTGTGTCTTTCCTGTGCTGAGGGCTCCAGATCTGGACCTAATACTCCAGGTGGGGTCTCACCAGAGTGGAGTACAGGGGCAGAATCACTTCCCTCAACCTGCTGGCCACGCTTCTTTTGATACAGCCGTTGGCCTTCTGGGCTGTGAGTACACATTGCCAGCTCATGTCTAGCATTTCATTCACCAGTACCCCCAGGTTCTTCTCGGCAGAGTTACTATCAGTCCCTTCATCCCCAGCCTGTACTGGTACTGGAGATTGCCCCACACATGTGCAGGACTCTGGTGGTAAAGAATGCATAGTGCATGAAAGGTAATTGCAATCATGTATCACATTTTTCTCATATTGAAAATTTTAATATAATTGTATCTCTAGGGTTTATTGCCTACTAATTTTACATGCCTAGCTTCAAATCCCTGTAAGAAAATTTGATTTTTTCAGGAATTTTCTCTCTTATTCTCTCTCACACATCTTGCTGCACCCTTTTCCATGGAGTAACTGGCTAGAGGAAGAACTGTACAGAGGGTGCGTTATGTACTTTCTTTTCCCAAATGCTCAGGCAGAATTCCCTTGCCAACAGCTTATGAGTAAGTGATTTGTGTTTGAGAAATATTAAGCCCTATTGCTTACCCGAACTGCTGCTGAAAAACTGCATGTGCTCAGCATCTCTGGAAATCAATCCATAAATATGAATCAGTAGCTTAGGGTAAAACTGGTAGCATTTCTCTTCTGTATACATGGTCAGATATAAATAAAAATTTGCTAAAATTTATGCTGTAAGAATGAGGAGAAGTTTACCAATAGAATGTAAATACTTTCTGGAGAGCTTTGGAGTTTATAATCTTGAATCTTGATGCTCAGTTCCCATTTTTTCATTGGTTAGTGTCAGCCAGAGTATGTCAGCAATGACTCCTACAAATGATCCTCTTAGGTCTTTAATAGAGATCCCTCCTTTAAGGGCCTGTCTCAAAGTATCTCAAAATTTGCTGGTTTTCTAGGTGTAGTGAGAAACAAAGTCTTTCCACCAGACTGAAGTAATGTTGCTAAGACTAGGTTGTGGCTTCTTAAGTGAGTGGCTTTGCATGTAAAGCATATATTGAGTAAGATCCTGGTGGCAGGACTAAGTGAGAAGAACAGTACATTGAGGAGAGTCGTCCCTCCAGAAAACGTGACTGGGGCCAGTGCTTGCTATGCTTAAAATTTAATCTAGGCAGAACTGAATCCATAGAGAAAGAGACTTGCATTAGCAGAAAGATAGATGAGGTGACCTACAAGACTTTTTTCTGCTCTGAATTCATATCCCATTATATTTCTCTGCAGAGGTACATAATCCACTCATTAGGAGCTATCTCTGTCATATAAATGATGGAATGAAAGTCTCACTTCAACTAGCATGTCCTGAATTTTGTTCTGAACCTTGGTCATTCTGGCACTGACAAACCACTGTTGTGAGAGTTCTGTAAGCAGGAGACATTTCCTGAAAATGCTTTCCAATCATCTCACCACTTCAGAGGTTTTTTTCTTGCCTGAATTTTTTCATTCCATGAATGTGTAACTTATTTCAATAGAATGTGGAACATGGAAAAAATGTTTGGCCAATGCATTTGTATGCACGCGTATGAAAAGGTGAGCCGAGCATGTTTTCTGCAAAGCATTATTTTAAAAGATTGCTAGTCGGCATCTAGGTCCCCTATAAACAGAGATAAAATTCCTTATCAGAATATGTTCTGAGATTTATGAACATAACATTAATTTTCAGATTAGCTTTCAAATTACTGTGTTGAGGAAACTGTTTTTCTGTTTCATTATCAATATGGAAATTAGAGCTTTCAGGCCATGAAGGGAACAGGAACAACAAATGGTTTTTTCTGTAGTCATGTGTCGCTTTTGAGACGGACTCGACACCAAGAAGTTCTCACAGCAATGGTGACAGTCGTGCACTCTCTTGCCACTGATAGACATTTGCCAGGTGGGCACCAAGTAATTGCTCTCCTTGTCAAGTAATGGCCACTGATGCCACCCTGGTGGTGGTTTTTCAGAAGATGGCACATGCCCACAGTGGCTTTTGTGCAAAATCCATGTATTTGGATTTGTTGCACCTCCTCTTCTTAGAGGCCTTTTAATAAGAGCATTTATTAATAAAGGCTCCTCTTAGAAGCCTTTTAATAAGAGCATTTGAGTCCCTCCTAAATCTGAGAACCTTAAGAGGAGGTAGTAAGGTTTGGGTTTTGTGTGTGTGCGTGTGCCAAAGAAGACTGTTAATTCTAGAATGCAAATTGAAAGCCTTATGGTAACATCAAGAAGTATGAAGTAATTCAATGGATGCAATTTTAAATTAGATTTGTCAATAAGATATTCTTTATCTGATTTCATAGTTTATGTTGTTTGGATGACCTCTCTTCAATTCCTCTTTTTGTCAGTCTTCAGGACTTTCCTGGGCCAATGTCATAGAGGCTTTTGTATGTTGAAGATTTATTTCCCTGTTTCTAATTCTTGAGCTCTCTGGTAGTTTGAAATTGGGTTTCTTTCTTGCCCTTGGTTTATGTAAGAAAGTCCTCTACCCTTCTAAACCTATAATCAAATTTCATTCCTTAAATGTTATAGAAATAGCGTGATCAGAGAGTAAAAAGTACAGAAAGCGAGCAGTGTTTCAGAAGTTATGTTTTTGACCATTTTGGCAATTTAGTGCACATAAGGTACCATGGTCTTCCTTCTAACTTCATGTTATTAACATTTACTAAAGAATGTATTTCTTTCATAGATACATGATGCTTATTGGTGACCATTTGTCCACCTAAAAGTTGTCCTTTTTCTTTTTTTTTTTTTTTTGAGATTAAGTGACACCCAATAGCTGTTGTAGTGAGCAAAAATTATATTTTTATTGGGCAAAACCAGAGTGACCTAAAGCCCTAGAAATCCTGGTGTTTAAATGACACAGTTGATTTAATTTTCTCCATCCTGCAGTCATGTTCTGTGCCAATTGTACGATAATTTTGCATCTGACGCAGGCACTCACATATGGAAGGATAACTTCTGCCTACCCACAGAGTACTTTGAAACCCTTAGACCTTGCAGTATTTTATTTGCTCTTTAAATACTGACTAGGCATATATACACTGACTCTGAAACCAGAATTTTGACTCAGAGACAGTATAAATTTATTCTGGCCTCAGTGAAGATAATGAGCGTTCCCTGAAAGCTACACCCACCTTCTGGGACTGAATCAAGCTGTAACACCACTGGCACTGGGACGATTATGTAAGCAGTTTAAGTTTGTGTACATGGTGGTGGATGTGTAGGTGGCTTTATCCATGGTCTTCAGGGGCCCAGTTGTACTTCCATTGAATTTAGCTGAGGCTTTTTCTCTGCTGTGGTGAGAGTGAAGATTTAACTCCTGTTTACAAACATGCTTAAATTCCCCACTCTTAAGTTTTGTTTGAAAGCTCCATTGTTTTGTTGGTTTTTGTTTGTTTGTTTTTTTCCCCAGGAATTGTGCATATTATAATATGTATGCAATCCAGTTTCTTAATTCTAGAATGAAACCTGTCATTATCACTATGAGCTTATTTAAAGAAAAAATTCTATAGAGGTTTCTTAGGAGGTTTCAAGTATGCAAGTGAATAGTCAAGAATAGGAAACAATGTAGCTAACCATGAAAAAGGACTATTTTCTGTGTAACAGTTTAAAACTTTGCAAGAGGGAAAACCCAGACACTCTCTTCATGCACCCTCTCACTAGAACACTTGCAGTCTCACTTTAAGCTCTCATGTTCAAGTTACCCAAGTTTTGTGAATGCCTGAACAAAATTTTTAAGAGCAAGTAGTCTGTATTTACTGTACAGCTATATCAACATGTGTCTTCATACTGGTTTGTGGTTCAAATACCCATTTATAAACATCACCGCCCAGCTTTCATTATAAAATGTTGTGTATTAATACTGCATTTGAAATTATCGGCAAATCTGTTTTCTCATGATAATTACTCACTTCTAAAGCACAAGCTATAGCATCTAATATATAATTCACTTTAGTGGAGGCAATTATGTTGATTGCAAAATCCATCAGAATACAGTAGCTCTAAAAATAAGAGTATATGTGGCAGTCCATATTTAGCAAATTGAGGTTATTAATCAGACCCTGTTCCTTTCATATCGTTTATCTACATGTAAAGCATTTTTCAGCACCCTTGTCAGGGAGCCACAAGAGCAGGCAGCTCTGCAAGGGAAGGGAAGCTAGAGCTGAGGGTGGCAATGGTGGAGGCAGGAGCAATGTCTTCACTGACAGTCTCAAGTGACCAGGAAGGTCCAAGGTCAAGCCAGGAAGCCAAGGCAGAGTTAGTAAATTACAGGGGTGGACAAAGGCATCTCTACAACAAAGCTCAAGCAGAGGCCTGGGGAAGCAGTTGAACTTCGGCATAGCTACTGGGTGTGGCGGGCATCATTGGAAACCCTGGATGGTCTCAGGGCAATTACAGCTCCTTGGTGGACTGAGAGGCCTGCCCAGGACTTTTGGGTGGTAGATAAGTAGGGAACTATAAAAAAAATAGAGGAACTTTTAGTTGGAGACCCTTTCTGCACATTGTACTTCTGTAAGCTATAAAACCAGTGACAACTCAACTGTAGAAACAATGACAACTCAGATCAGAAAAGCAGACACTGTCATTCTCTGAAACGCTGAGGGCTCATGACTCTGCTTTGAGAGGGAAACTGACATCCTCTCCAGCTGCCCGAGGTCAGGCTACTGGACCACATGCAGCTAGTTTTTGGTGCAGAAAAGGAGTGGTACCTGTGAAAGACTGGAGCATCTGTATTTCAGATACCAGTGCTTAAAAGTCAGAAGAAAAAAAACATGATTTCTGTGTCTACACAGGTTCTAGATAAAAGTGGTTTTCACATTATTCTTGCTTTCCAACTTGCTAGTGAATTTTGTTACAGGTAAGCCAAAGCATATGATAATGAACTGGTGAACTCAAATTCCTGAGCTGCTGCCAGCTTCTTGTGTGACTACAGCTACTAAGTAGCTCTTAAATAGATTCTCAACCATGCACTTCTATAGCAAGGATGTAACTGATAGCACACACCAAGGGCAGTAAATTGAGTCAAAGCGTAGCAATGTCCTTCAGGTCTATTTTCTTCTTCTGTACTAGGGGATATATCACATTTCTCAAGTGACTAAATCTTTCTTCGGCATATTCTGCCTTGTCTACGCTGTCACACAGAAATATCTCTGACATAAGAATCCAAGCCACGGGTATTGTAACCTTTATGCTCCTGAAGGGGAGGGCATCTGGTTATTCCAGAGGAAAAAGATCTGAGGGGTGAACGTGACTTTTTGAGTCTTGGCTAAAATATGCTCATTATGAAGAACAAACATTCTTATAGGGACTGTTCACTGTATTTGGAGTTGGAGTAAAAACTATCATTAAAAGAACCCTGCAGGGACAATACTGCAGTACAGTCACACAGTGAAGACAAGGGTTTTCTTAGATACATTATTAGTTTAATGCTGTGTCAAGCTAATTCCTCTCTCCTGCTCCTGGTGCCCTACCTTTGTTTTGCCAGTGTTGAGAACTTTGTGACCTGATGATGCTTTTTTATTAAAGCCTATCCTGACAGAAAGATGGACAGTCGGCTACCTCTGCAGCAGCAGTTTTTGTTGGAGGTAATAGGAGATGCTAATCTCAAAGTATACTTTTAAAAGGACTAAAGGAAGTGCTAAACTAACTAAAAGTGCCTATACAAGGACCACAATAATGTGGTTTCCAAGGGATTAAGCAAGTGCAGAGAACAGGGAGTTTGTTTTATTTCTGTTCTGATGGTTTAAGACTGGTTGGACTAGACAAAATTTGACCTGTGTAATTAATGACATTATCTTTACATTTCTGTTAAAGATGTATTTTATTGGCAAAATTTTCAATGGGTTTAGGTTTTTGTTTGTGTTGTTTTTATTTTTCTTGTTCAATGAAATAACTTACTTTGAAGGAAAAGAGAGGAAAATGCATCACTTTAAAAAAAAAAAAAAAAAAAGCTAAATTACAAAAGACCATCTCTCTCCTCAGTATTCTCTTATTACTGCACTGATTGTGGATGCAACACAGGTACATAGGGTCTGAAATTCTTTCCCTCATTTTCTTGTGACATTTCAGCATGCATGCCAATGCAGTATGTAAGTGTATGCTAATATTAAAATGCATGGAAACTGAGACTATAGAAACCATTTGCCTGCTATACTTGGTGTGTGACATAGATTCATATCTGTATTTGTAGATTTTGTAGACACAGACATTGCTTTGGAACCAGAGGAAATATGGGACTGCAGGGAACAGAGGAAAAGGCCATGGCTTCTTATGGGAGTGGAAACTGAAAAAAAAAAGTGAAAGAAAATAGACCAGATAACACCAAAAAAATGGGGGGAAAAAAAAGACAATGCATTTAAATATAACTATATTTTACATCAAGTAACAACCTTAACTGCAGCTGAAGTTACTAGAAGTGTTTGTCATCAATTCCAGTGAAATAGCATCCACTGTAGTGGGTTTGCATGGATTTGCAGATGACTTGTCAGAAATAAATGCTTCCATAGATTGTAAAGTATAGATTGTTTGACTACTTTAAAAATTAAAGCTAAATAAAAGACGAGCACTTGCTTCTGCCTAGTGATTGCAAGAGTGAAGGTATTTCTCTTTGCTCCTGTAGTGGACAAGCTGGCAGTTAGCATGCAGGAACATTCCTAATCACAACTAGTAACTATGGACTCTTTCTGCTGATTTTAGAGACCACAGAAAAGTTAAGGTTTTCTTACCTACACTGATCAAATTATTCCTCCATCTCACACATAAGGTGCTGTGAAGTAATGAAGTGGTTAAAGACTTCACAATAAAAGAATTGTGCTGCACTCATCTTACTGGTGGGGGAAACTGTACAGTATTAAGATCTGATGTGAAGTATTTGTTGCTAAATAGTCTTTTGGAAGTATACTTCATTCAAGGGTAATGGAATGCATTAAGAATTCAGGGTCAATCAACTGTGCTGTTTATGTAGCCTTGATTTTCATTTTCATCCCTGCATCTTTTCAGGATTTAGCTGTCAGTATTTCATTTTATTAGTTAATATTCTGCTTTGTCCAAATAAGGTAGCAGCAGAACAACTGAAGGATTTTGGATTTAGAAAGCAAATCAAAATGTTTTCTTCTCTTTATATCTAATACATAGCAGACACTTATTTTTTTTTTTTTTTTCTCTCAGTATTTTCTGTTTTAAACATTGGTTATACCAGAACTATACTGTGTAAGTTTTGAATTTTATCTGGAATTAATTTTTAGCTAAAATCTTCTTAGGTTGAAATTTTTTATTTCTAAATATGAAGTGAAAATAAATAAACCCATCTATATGGATTCTTAATAACCTGTTTGACTATTATAGCAGCAGCTTCTGATAAAACTCATGCATTACAAGCTATACGCACACAGTTTAAAAATGTTTTTACCATTTTTTCTTTTATGTGCTAGTTCCCTGGCCATTAAACAACCTCACCCCAAGTATCTCATGCATTTTGTATATGAAGTCTGTTGCATAAAGCAGATGTTATAATTATTTAATGAATCTCTGTGTCTGACCCATCATTTTAGTTACAATATTTTTAGCATTGATCCCATATTGAAAGCATTTTAGAATAGAGGGAGAAATCAAAGCAAAAAAAAAGCTAGCAGGGAAAGAGAGATGAAGCCTTTAGATTTCTGGTCTGCTGCGATTGTGAGATAGTAGCAAATGCTGTGTTATTTCATTCTGTTCCAGCTGTTTACCTCTGCAAGCGGACAATGCAAAACAAAGCAAGGCTAGAGCTAGCAGACTATGAAGCTGTAAGTACTTGGGGAAAAGTAAATTTCTGTGCTTGGCCTAATGCGCATGTGAAATAATGTTAAGCAGCAGACAGGCATTATATGTTAAAATGTACTAGTTACCTACTTTTGCCAGCATGTGGGTCTGACAGTGCTCAGTAGTAATATATGCTGTTTGAGAGACTCTAGTGAAGACTTGCTGGGCAAAAGTTGATATTTTGGCCCATCTTTAATCTTGCTGCCCCAGATCATTGTGCCAGGATCAGAAATAACTGTTCACAAATCCCACATACGCTACGAGTGTTTGAAAGCAATTGTACTCTACACCATGTAAAGTTTGAATGAAGGATCTCTAGCAACATTTTCAAAAGCAGTTGCTAGCTGTAGAAATACAAATCTCATTCTCTAAAAGTGATGGTGGTCCTTGTCCCATCGGTTAGACGAGAGGCAGAGAGTCAGACTAGAGGCACTGACCATTCCCTGGAAGTTGTGTGGTGCCCCAGGCAAGGTAAGATAATTGGGGCCTTGAAGACATAATAAAAAAGGGAGCTTGATTAGCTGATGATGATGGCACTGGGTAGAGAGATATATTGAATTCCCTCCATATGCCCCGAAAAGTTCCTGAATTTTTCATGAAAATGTCAACATAAAATTCATGCACAGCCCTGGCTCTGCGCTGAAAGCTACCCAGCTGTGCTATTGTGACATGATAGCAGGATAGTCAGCCAGACCTCTCAACATGCCAAACACTCCAGCCGCAGCACCATGCTGACACACTTTATTGCTGCTTCTGGCACAAGCTTGCTTTTCAGAGTGCTGCACTGTGGGGTATGCATAATTTTACACTTACATGCCTCAGAAAATTCAACTCCAGTATACAGTCCATGAGAACCTTTACTGGTATTGACAAGATCTCTAGAAAGTCTCCTCTTCATTTTCTACACTATTTATTTTCAGTAAGTATGTCATAGAGATACATTTGCAATGCATAGAAATACAATTAAAGCAATACCTTATGCTAGGAAGTTTACAGTCAATTTTTCCCCTTAGACTCAGTAAAAGCAGCTCATGAAGGTAACTGGGGTCATTTTGAAGGAAGATAAGAACCCCGACCTTCTCCATGTTAACAGAATGCACTCTGCTGCCATTTAAGCCTGAGGGATTGGAATACCTCTGTTACAGACAGTGAAGCAGTTCCAGCATCACTGGAGGAAAGATTTTTACTAAGATTTTACAAATCTTCTTCCTGTTATTAGTAGTCAGCTGTAGGATATATGCATTTACTGTACAGTAGTGAAGAACTATAGTCTGCATTTTAAAAAAGGATAGCTGTGGAGCTCTTGGAAGAGTCCTATAGTGCCAAAATATCGATGGCTTCTTTTTGTTGTATTTTATATAAATTGATAGACAGCCAACATTGTTCAATGCAACCGTTTTTATAGGTTACTGATGGGAATTGTCATGTGGATCATCTAGTATGGAAAGTACTGCTATTATCTTTCAGTATTAGGTACTTTCAAAACAAAAATGTTTCTTTGTATTATTACAAAATTACTCAGCCACACCCAGTATATATATACGCTTCAGAAATCCTATGTTCTGCTGAGAATTGCATCCACCCTTGTTATCAGAGTTTCAAAGCTAAAATAGCTGAAGCATTCAAAAGTAGATAGGTCTAGTGTTCCATCCCATTCGGTGTCAAGACTTTATATCAGGTAAGTAACATACATTTGCACTGGCACAGATATCATTACATGTATTACATCTTGGGGGATCCAAGGGGAGGACGGAAAGATACGCGAAAAGCTATTAAATAGGAAATAACTTACAACCTAACCCACTAAAATTTATGATGTATTTTCAGGAGAGTTTGGCCAGGCTACAGCGAGCTTTTGCTCGGAAATGGGAATTTATTTTTATGCAAGCTGAAGCACAAGCAAAGTAAGTTCCTTTGAAGATGAGAAGGTTTGGTTTTGCATGCTTTTGGAAGGCAGATGGGGAGGGAAAAATGTTTAGACACTTCTTATGTTCAAAATTACCTTCATTAACACTGTTTCTTTTAAATATCCTGTAACATTGACAGAGTGGACAAGAAGAGAGACAAGATAGAGAGGAAGATTCTTGACAGTCAGGAACGAGCATTCTGGGATGTGCACCGGCCGGTGGTGAGTGCCAGTGGGGCCACCCTGCCCATGAGCAGAGCCACCAATAAATGTCAGCCTCCAGAGAGCATTGGGATAGCCCGGGAACAAGTAAAAGGGCTGTAGGGCCAGGGATTTGGGCCCATGGACCCACCTCCCTTTTTTGCAGGAACTATAGTTTGTATCATTCTACGGTTGAAGACTGCAGGTGTGTGTACACTCAGTTTGGGGTTTTCAATTAATAGATTTGTTGTGTCTGATTCCTTGAATCAGAAGATACCTGTCCTTATTACCATCTCAAAGGTTTCCCAAGGTATGAGTCACACAACCAAAATTATCAACATAGCTAAAAATACTTTTTAAAAAGTCTTTATTTTAATTTGCTTTTTTTTGCTTGCTAAGCCTTTCAGCTTCACTCTAGTCATATTTCCAAGCTATTTTTAAGGTACATAAAGGATAGATATTGTTGGCTTTGAGCTGTGGGAGTCATACACTGTCTAAACAACATTTGTCTGAGTTGCTTGTCAAAATCCATCTGAAAAAAGAAATTAAAAACAGAATCTTATGTAATCAACTACCTTTGAGAGCTAAATTTTGAGAAAATGTCAAATGTCAAAAGACTTCCAATTAAACTGTGAGAACTCAATAATCCCACTTTTTTGCTTTACTGTAGTAAAGCAATTATAAAAGAATTATAATTAAAGCAAAGAATTATAACTATTTCTCTTACCTAGAGGTAAGCTTTCATTGTACAGAGTTTGGTGTCATTACCAATGAAATCAAATATGGACTATATCTTCCTCTGTGATACTGGGAAAAGTTACTTAATTAAAACTAATTATTTTGGGAAAGGAAAGTTTGATTGATGATACCTGTAGAAGGTATCACTGAATACAGTGAGAAAGTTTCAAGAGAAAAACAATAAACTTGGAGAGGGTCAGCTTGCATTTGTGGCTGTGGAATCAAAAGAGCAGTAGAAGAAATAGATTTTTAAGCAGGATTTAGAACGTCAGGTAGAGAAAATAATTTGAAGTGGAAGATTCGAACCACAAGCATTAGATAGAAGACCGGGACATTATTGTCTAATCACTGACATAAAATGAGGAATGAGCAAACTGCTATCTACAAATACAATAGACATAGAAAGTTTCTGTGGACCTGTCAACTCTGAAGGTGCAGACAGCTTTTATATTAGCTGCAGAAATGGATCTAAGGGTTCTGAATCTGGGAATGAGATGCTATTTCCAACTTTGGAAGAGAAGATGAATTGTTAAAGTTTCAAGTTAAGATATAGGCAGACAATAAGGAGAAAATTAAAGGGACCATGACAAGAAGAAATTGAATCTGATTAAGGGCTTTGGCTGAACTGTGGCTAAATCTGCCTGGTCCAGCAGATGTTATTAATCTGGATGTAGACATACCTAGGAAATATCAGAGGCGAAAACCTGGCTTACAGTCAGCAATGTAGGCTCCTGACTTTCAAAGATATAAATAGAAGAATATAGAGGTTCATACTGTGGCCAACCAGCTCATCTCAATAGTTAATGAAATACTCATTTTGAAAACATTGTTATGAATTTTTACTGCCACAGTAAAAGCTAGAAGATTCTATTAAAAAGAATAAAAAGTAAAAAAAGGAACATACTGAAAAGAGGAAGGTGATGCTAGATCTAATTACAATTTCTAATGGCTTTTCATGTACCCAGAAGCCTACCAAAACCTCACAGAATTGTTGCTTCACCTCTGGAGAGCTAATTTTGGAAAATCAGATAATGTTTGGATACAAATCTGGTGTTAATGCTTATATTTATTTACATTTTTTCAACTTTTTTGGGCAGTGAGAATAATATTTAAAATCCACACCAATTCGATTTCTTTTTCCACTGCAAATGACTTTTGAGAATTGAATATTTCATTATTTGCTTTTTTTTTTCTTGTTTAGATGAGCAAATAAATATTTCTCAGGATTTTATATTTTTGTAGGTGTCCTGGTCCCCAGCTACTTAATTTCTTCCCTACTTGGTTACAGTGCTGATATGGAACCTATACCTATAGAATATAATCTATTAATATTAAATCTGTATTTGATTTCAAAAAAGAGACACTTTATTTTGGTGAAAGGGATAGGAGAGGGAACCAAGCCATCAGTCCAGCAGGGAAGTGCAGCAGTGTACTGTGAAAATAGTAGACATGAAAAAATGACAACCACCTGACAGTGAAACCGGAAGTGTAGCTGCAGAAAAAGAGCATGATTTGAGTTCCAGAAATGCCACTGTGACTTATAAGTTTAAAATAAAGAAAGTGAATCAAGGTTTGATGTGTAACGAGTATTTCCCTCAAAAAGCACCTTTATGTCATAGCTGCCAAGTCAAAGTCAGTTCTGTAGGTGGTTACAGAGGCCCTAGAAGATTTAGGCCATGGTTTGAGACAGACAAATGCTTGAAAGTCATGGCTGTTACTTTTGTTCGGTTGGCTGGCCAGTGCACGTAACTTTTTCCTAAGTTTTCAAACTGAGATGATGCTCGGAGATGAACCAGAGAGAAGTGGATTTGGAGAGGAGATTTTTCAAATAGTCACCTGTTCCTCAGTTTCTTTTGAGAGGCAGTTAAGAGAAGAAATTTGATGTCTCACTGATGGATTTCTGATCTAATACTTAATTCCAGGTTTCACTATATATTTAATTTTTCATTTTGCTGTGTATTTTAGGGTAATATGGAGTGTAATGTTGGTCATTTCCGTAAATTCCAGTTGCCATTTTATGTAGAAAGACCTTAGTTTTAGGCAGAAAGGACGTGACTGAGATTCAACTGTAAGTTGCAGCCTGCAGATACATTCCCAAACAAGTTTTAATCTTACTACTTCAAATACCAATTGCAGTAAAACTGTAAAAACATGTGTCAGGGAGTGCTGTATAAACTACCTTGAGATCCTAGGATGCCATTATTTCTAAGGTACAGCCAGAACCTAACACAGGTCTGAGATTAATATTATTCACACATAGTGACCCATTTTTGATAGCAGAGTAAATGTATCTTAAAAACCTTGCTTTGTTTTCCACCTGCCTGCAGTGTGGCATTTTCGTAATTTTGAAATTTCTGTCAATAACAGACCATGGAAATGTGCAAAAATTGGTTAGGAGGATTAGGGCGTTAGTCAAAAAGCAGTAACAAATCAAGCTAAATTGGGGAAATCAGTTCCTTCCAGGCAAAATAAATTGTTAAACCACTGTTGTTTGTAAAGAAATGTCATGCTGCTGATTAAAGTCTTAATGAAAGAACTCATAGCTTTCCTGAATTATTATCTCTGTTGAAAACCCATAATCTTAAACTTGTTTAAAAAAGATGGACAGGTACTAAAACAGTAAATCCCCTGAAATATTCTCAAACCCACATGAAATACTGTAGGAGCAGAGTAGCCATAGCCTGCTGTAAAATTAACTCTTTTAGGCAGTGAGCAAGGACAGCTGATGTCTCGCTGCTACAAACAATTCACTTTTCTTCATGAGTTGCACATTAATGGAATTTAAATGTAATGCATAATGAAGGCCTGTTTGGTGCTTGTTGAGATTCAGTTTAATTCAGAAGTAGCAGGGGATGTATCCTTTTCTCCTGAAAGTTATCAGTGTATATCTTAACTATAATAAGGTGAAAAAACGTTTTATTTTCTCCAATGCCTATGGCCTTTGTCATCAGTCAGAATGTTGGTTGTATCACAGTCATATTTAGCAGGTTTGTGTGCAGTTGTTGTTAAAAGGAAGATGTGAAATATGCAACAGCTTTCTAAGATGTCCTAGAAAAATACACTGGTGTGTGTCCCTCTCCAAAGTTTGAAATATGGCTCTGGTTCAGTTTTGCTGTCATTTAATAGAGCATGGATCAAAGTGTGATTCTGCTCTTCTATCCTGCCATTCGTAGCTCGTTTAACCCGATCCACAGGACTTCTGTTCCCATTGCTACCACTGGTTTGCTGAATTGTGGTGAACATTTTGCTTCTCTGTAGAAAAAATGAATAACAAATATTGGTAAGGGTTAAACTTGATGATCTTAAAGGTCTTTTCCAACCTAAAAGATTCTATAAATCTATGAAAAACCAAACCAATATTTGTATGATTTAATACAGTAAGACAAATTTTCCAGGGTGGGTGTGTCTGGTGAGGACAGCAGCAATGTGGGTTTAAGATAATTCACTGATGTTGCAAAATTCAGAAATACGTATGATTTCTGGACTCGAGGGGTTCACGACATTGTTTCCTAGTAGCACACTAGGAAATCTTTAAATATTTTAAACCTTGTCACACATCCCATACCTTTTGCTTGTCTCTCTCTTTAGTGGTTGGGTTTTTTTTCACGAGATTCTATCTCCATTAATCTACTTTTATCTGTTTATATTTTAAAGTTGTTTTTTATGTGTTCTGAACATGACCCTCAGGATCTGAGCCAGTGGGTAAATTACTGGGTGTCTAGGGTCATGCAGCGGATACTTGCGGTTATTTGTTCTGGGGTGTTTTTTCTTTTCTTTTATTGCTTTTTTAAAATGACTTTTCCGTCATGCCCTTCAAGATCAGCCTCAAAGACTCGGCAAAGGACTGAATTTAACTTGGCTAAGCTGGTGCAATCCTTCATTTCACACTTCATGTACTGCAAATTCTAGGCTTTTCTGGGCCAGTCGCTTGTTTAGCCAGGGAACACTTCTGTCTGGTTTATCATAATATTTTCAGAAAGTTTTTAAACATCTCCAGGAAATGAATGTGAATCATGCCATTGAACTTCTCTAGTGATATATCTGCATACAGTTTTCATGTCTTCTTTTGCACCTGTTTTGCTGTGTGTCCTTACGAAGGAGTCACCTCTACAGCAGGCAGGGAATGCAGCCAAAGCAGAAATTGGAGTCTCAGATAACTGCACTTCTGATAATGAAACAAAGCCTTTTACAATGTTTTATTTTCAGAAAATGGTTATAATGTTTATGATCCATACTCACACCTGTTTGAGGCAGATAGTTTGCAGCCTAGCTATAAGATTTATAAATAAGACCTTTATGGAAGAATTTGTACTCACATTATATCACATTGTTATTTAGTCTGACATTTGAGTAAGGAAGGGTGGGACAGATGAGGAAAAAGCAGCCAGCTTTCTTGCAATAGTGGAAGTGAAAGTTCTCAATTTGAAACTGATGACTATGCAGAGGTCAGGAATTGTGATATAGCTAACATGAGATGGTCAAAGGACACAGGAAAATTAGATGATGTTACCATTTTAGTAAGACCTGGTTCTGGTAGAAACTAGGAAAATAAGCTGAATTTTAAAAAAATGTTTTAATAAGTCCAATGTTTTATACATTGGGTTTTTTTTTCTATGTGAATGAAATTTGCTGCTTTAGTTCAAATAATTGTGTCAAGGGCCTTCTTATATGTCAAAAGGCAGGTAATAATTTTCTAAATGTCACCTATATTTGCCATCAACATTTTCAGAGACTTAAGGTCGGACTTTCTTGTTGTCACTTCTTTTGAAGTGAATAACCTAAATTTTTCTATATGGACTCTGTAAAACAGCAGTTTCCTGCCTTTTTGGGTGAAAAAAAATTTGAGGAAGCAATAATGACTCTGAGTATTTTCTATAGGGGCAATAAATCAGATAAAATTATCAGGTTTCCTTATGCAATAGTGTTGCAAATACCAGAATCTTCACATACAAAAAAAAAAAAAAAAAAAATTACATTAATATAGCCTTAATTAAAATTAATACTACTAAAAGCACTGCTTGAGTAACTGCAATGGATCTAATTTCTGTACAATAATTTCTGGTTCTAAAAACCAGTCACTACAAATCTGAAATAGTCTATTGTAAATTAAGAGTAATTACAAATTAAATTATCTTTCAAAAAGAATTAAGCACTTAACTTCCATGAAGTAGTATATTTTTAGTACAACTTCTCCTTTAGTTTCACGTGACTTTTCTCAAAAATTAAATTTCAACATACTTTCCATATGCATTTTGCATATTATGTTTTCTCTGACACAGTGACCACTAAAACATCTTTTTAAAAAATCAATATGATAAAATCCTGTTGTCTTAAAGTGAAAGCCCATCTTTGTACTAGATGTGTCCTTGAACTAGCAAGTATGTGAGAACTTGAGAATTCCTGTCAGGATTCAACATGCTCTGTCTCCTACAGGCTATTTTTATGGTTTAATTTATTAATATTATATTTGTTGAAAATATCTCTGTATCTCTTTTTCTCCTATTCCTAGCAGGTTGTTGGTTTGCACATCCGCTGGAATTCCTTATGTCTGATGCAATTCAGGGAAAAGATCAGAACTCTAATTTGAGAAGACAAATAGGTATAAAGAGGAAAGTGGTACAGCATAGGTTCCTTTTTTTGGAAAGGTGCTGAAAACCTTTGAAACTTTAAGTGTTCCTACACTCTATGCTAAGTGACATTTCCCATTGCTTTTGAAAACCTATCTGAGTTTTACCATGCTGCAAATATAATTAAGGTTTGATCATACTAATTGATCAAATATATTTATCTCTTTTGTCTGATGATCTCTCTGAACCTCATTTGTCTTTCCAAACAAGAGAATCAACTCATAGTTAAACTTTTATTCATTAATTGCACTCTTTGCCATATTTGATTAAGTCCACTGCAGAATAACACAGCTATTTTGATAGCAGTCAGTGATCTTCTAATAAATCCTTGAATATAGCATGTATTGATTTTACTAACTGGTCCAAATGGCAAATTTTCTGTCTTTCATGTGGGGCTGTATATAGTAGATTTAACTTACTCTTAAATGCCTGTGCCTTTTTCTGCAGTTTATCATGAATTCATTATTTCTGCATCAATATTTTTCTATCAGATTTATTGCTCATTCCTCCTAATTCAATAAACAAGTTAGGAACTTTATATTACTTATCTCTATTCTTTAATGAGTCAAAATGAAAATAGATAACAAGGAAGTGTATTGAGCAATTAAATTCATTCTATGCTTCCTGCATAATTTTCTACTAAAACCTTCAACGGGATCACAGAATCATTATGGTTGGAAAGGACCTCTGAAATCATTGAGTCCAACCATACACACACAAAACCCCCCTGCAATCTCAGCCACTAGAGCATGCCCTGATGTGCTGCCAGATACATGTTTCTTAAATACATCCAGGGACGGTACTCAGTCACCTCTCTGGGCAGGCTGTTACAGTACCTGACCACTCATTCAGTAATGTAAATCTTCCTAACATCTAATCTAAACCTCTGCTACCACAACTTTGGACCATTTCCTCTGGTCCTGTCATTATTCACTTGGGAGAAGATGTCAACACCCGCTTCTCTACAACCTACTTTCAGGTAGCTGTAGAGGCAACAAGGTCTCCCCTCAGCCTCCTCTTCTCCAAACTAAACATGTTCAGTTCTCTCAGCCTCTCTTCACAGGGTTTGTTCTCTAGACCCCTCACCAGCTTAGTAGCTCTCTTCTGGACATGTTCCAGCACTTCAATGTCCTTCTTGAAGTGAGGGGCTGAGAACTGAACACAGTGCTCAAGGTGAGGCCTCACCAGTGCTGAGGTACCATCACTTCCCTACTCCTTCTGCCCAACCTATTCCTCATACAAGCCAGGATGCTCTTGGCCATCTTGGCCGCCTGGACACAATTCTGGCTCATGTTAAGCCAGCTGTCCACCAACACCTCTAGGTCCTTTTCTGCTGGGCAGCTTTCCAGCCCCTGTTCCCCAAGACTGTAGAGTTGCTTGGTGTTGTTG
>VZRU01019825.1:693081-749087 GCA_013398155.1 Pedionomus torquatus | reverse complement strand
GGATCAAAGGCAGACGAACAGGCAGAGTCCTCCTTGGATGTCGGCCATCGAAGAAGCGGCGAAGAAGGGGCCGAAGGGGAGTTGACCTGTTGATCCTTCAGCTTTTATACGGGGCATGATGCGGATGGGATGGAATACCCCTGTTGGTCAGTCCTGGGTCACCTGTCCTGTCCACTCCTCCCTGCAGGTGGGACCCTCCAACGGGCAAAACGCTGAAAATTATCTGACCTTGGTTCTTCCAGCAATAAGAATAAAAAAGGGCCTCTCTGCATACCATCCCTTGGTATAATCAGGTCTTATCACTGTGAGACGGAACAGTTCTGAACAATGTGCTGTTAATTTCAGAGTTTAGCTAATTAGAAGAGGCCTAGCTAAGAAAGTAAAACTGTAAAACAGAAAATTGGTTCGTTTTACCTCAAACCAGGACATCCTTTCCATGATCTTTTGTGATACTGATGTGCAGCTGACAGGTCTGAAGTTTTCCAGATCCTCCTTCCAGCTCTTCTTGTAGATGCGCATCACGTTAACCACCCTCCAGTCGTCTGCTGCCTCCCCTGTTGACCAGGGAGTTGTTGATAGCTGATGGAGAGAGGCTTGGTGAGCTCTCCTGCCATCTCCCTGAGTACTCTTTGGTGAATCCCATCAGGCCTCGTAGATTTATGCATGTCTAGGTGAAGAAGCAGATCATTAGCTACTTCCTCCTGGAGTTAGGGTGGGATTGGGTATGGGGGGTTGCTGTGGTGGATTGTTTTGTTTTCCATCCTTATCTTCCAGCTCAGGAGCCTGAACACCCTGGGGGTAGCTGGTCTGTCTATTGAAGACAGAGGCAAAGAAGGCATTAAGTATCTCAGCCTTCTCCTTGTCCTTGGTTACAGTGTTCCCCCCCGCATCCAGTAAGGGATGGAGATTCTCTCTGGCTCTTATTTTGTTGATGTATTTATAAAAACTCTTTTTGTTGCCCCTTATGTTAGTGACAAAGTTGAGCTCCAGCTGGGCTTTTGCCTTCCTAATTTTCTCTCTATATAACCTAATGGGATCTCTGTACTCCTCCTGACTTGCCTGTCCCTTCCTCCAACCATCCCTTTTTTACTAAGTCCCATCAAAATTTCCTTGTTGATCCAGGGCCAGCGATTTTCCCCACATATTGGTCTTGCAACAAATGGAGACAGCCTGCTCCCGGGCCTTTAAGATTTCCTTCTTGAAGAGCATCCAGCCTTCCTGGACCCCTTTGCCCTTCAGGACTATCTCTCAAGGGACTCTCTCAACCAGTGTTCTGAACAGGCTAAAGTCCACTTTACAGAAGTCCAAGGTGGAGGTTTTGGTAACCCCCTTCCTTATATCACTAAGAATTGAAAACTTTACCAATTCATGATCACTAAAACCAAGACAGCCTCTGTCTGCCACATCTCCCTCTAGTCATTCTTTGTTTGTGAAGAGTAGGTCTAGCAAGACTCCTCTCCTGGTAGGCACACCTACCAGTTTTGTCAAGAAGGTATCTTCCATACTCTCAAGGAACCTCCTAGCCTGCCTGCTCTCTGCTGTATTATATTTCCAGCAGATGTTCAGTAGGCTGAAGTCCCCAACCAGAATGAGGACTAGTGATTGTGAGACTTCAGCCAGGCACTTATAAAATACTTTATCTCCTTCCTCATCCTGGTTGGGTGGTCTATAGCATATCCCCAGCACAAAATCTCCCTTATTTGTCTTCCCCTTCATCCTTACCCATAAACACTCAACTTTATCATCACTGGAATCTAGCTCTATACAACCAAAACACTCCCTAATGTACTGAGCCACACCCCTTCATCTTCTTCCTTGCCTAGCCCTTCTGAAGAGCTTATAGCCATTCATCGCAGCATTCCAGTTGTGACAGTCCTCCCACCACCTTTCTGTGATGGCAACTATATCATAGCTGTCCTGCTGCACAATGGCTTCCAGTTCATCTTGTTTGTTGCCCATGCTACATGCATTAGCGTAGATGGACTTGAGCTGGGCTCCAAGAGAACACTTAATCCTAACAAAGCTTTTATTAATTCTAATGAATTAAGACAATCCCTTTCTTTGCGGGAAGCAGTTCTATAAGATTTGACATTCAACATTCTGTGGCCTAAAATACAAGTTCAATGGATGAATAAGAAAAAAAATGAAAAGCTATATTTACTTAATTAAAAGCCAACAGGTTGTACATCTTTATCAGCTGAGATAGGCAGGTTTTAACTGTTAAACTGTGTATGACTAATTTGTTTCCATACTGCTACTTGACTGTATATTCAGGGATATTTGCACCATGTTGACAGATGTATCGCGTGTTTAAAAAATAGATCCATATTAAGGAATATAACCAAATCTGAGGCTTTTCTATGCAAGTCCATTTCCAAATTGTATTCACTTATTCCAGTGTCACACTGAATCCATACATTATAATTACTTATGTGTTTCATAAAGTTAGAACTTAATAGCATTTCACATCTCTTTGAAGATAGGAAATGAAAAGGCTGAAGAAGTTGGGAAAAATAATACAAGCAGGTTTTAATAATTCTTTCCTGATAATCTGCCAAATTTATGAAGCATCTTGGAATGAAATCTGAAACATGCTGCTACACAATACATATTTGAAAATGATCCTGGGGTTTGCTTCCTAATCATTAAATATGATTTATAGGTGTTAATTGGAATGAATAGCTGAACTTCTTAGATGACCTTATTTCCAACAGAAGAGAGAATCTGTAGGAAACAGTAGAAAAACTATGAGCTAAATTTAGAGAAGTTTGGTCTGAAATTCTGGGGAGGTGAAAACTTGGTAGAAGCAACATACAAAAGTCATCATAAAATTTACATATTACAATTTGTAAATGAAGTTACTATAGCTGTAATGGACTGTAATCCAAATATTTACCTTTCTGTGTTTGCTTCTTTTTAGAGGTATAATGCAAGTAGGACCTCCATAAAAGCACTGTATCTTAATGGCAAGTATCGAAAGTCCAGTCACAGTGCTTGTGCTGTAAAAAGGCATGTTTCCAGAGAGACAGCTGTGCTAAAAGCAATTGTGCAGAAGCTGGGAATACCATACTATTTAAAAAATAAAAATAAAAAAACCCCAAACAGTAAAAAAAATAGTTTGATTGATACATATAGGTACTCTTGGAAGTCCAAGTAGAGAGAAGAAAAGTTGATGCTGGTCCCTTCTATTACATGGTAATCTCTTGGTATTTTTGTAGAACTTACAGTGCCACTACCTTTACAGAAAGAAAAAGAATTATCTGCTATCATCAATTTCAATTGTGGAACAAGGACTATATTCATTAAGTAGCTAGGCCCTGAGGTAGGGATACACACCCAACTCAGCTTAGAGTTTGTAATTCTTGGGTTATGCTACATTTGTGATAGATGGGGCATAGATTGCAAAATTAAAAAAAAAAAAAAAAAAGTCCATCACTTGTATCCTAATAATTAAACTCACCACAGTTTTTTCCTCTTCCTTCAGACATCTGCTAATTTACTGGGGATCTTGTGACTAGACATGTTGTCGGGAGAAGTTCCAGTGCTTACACACTTGATTTCTCACAGTTATTTTCAAGAAGTGCTGAAACAAATGGAAATTGTAATTAAGCCATAGACTTTTGCAGAGGCTAATAAAGTTCATATGAGTGTTTCAGATCAGGTACACATAGCTGATTGTAAGTTAAATCCATGGTTAAGTGCTTCTGTTGTAAGTAAAAAAAATTTTTCCCACCAAAAGGAAGTGGTTGCTGTAGCCCAGTCCCTGCAATCACTGTTTTGGCTTTACTGCTTGGCTGGTGTGACAGAGGCCAGTGAGATCACCCCTATAAACAGTGGCAATACACTTTTCTACATATTTGCAGGTTCTGGCAACTATGGCTAATTGGTGTATTTTTTCATCACTTAATTGAAGTTGATTGATCAAACAGTTATAAAGTGAACTACATTTTAAAAGAACTTTCATGCCTATCACATAACCACCAGGAAAACAATTTTCTGAAATTTTTAAAGGGTTGGAAAAGTGCAGCCCTCCTTTGACTGGACCTTGAGGTAACAGCTGTTTTTCCAAATTCTGTTAAAAGAGCTGACCACTTGTACTCAGCACATTTGGAATGTTTCTCTGAGACTTTCTATTGCACCAGAAAAGTCATTAGTAGTGCAGCTCTTCTACTGCTAAGCTCATCGACCCTGAAATGTATGCAATGAGGTAAAACTCCAAAATATCCAAATAATCTATACATAAACCTCAACCTTTCCTTATATGGCTTAGCAGGTTCTGCACACTCCAATAACTTCGATCTCTGGGAAATGAAAAATTGATGCATTGCAGGAAAATACAGCCTGTGCTTTTCTCCGTGAGAGCCTCTGTTTTAGCCAGTACTGACAACTTACTAATACAGGATTTTAATGTTTTTGATACTAGACTTTTAATGAGAAAAAATAAACTTTCCCACATAGCCAGAATCAAAGTGGGTCTACCTTCAGCTAATAACTATTTTGGTGGTGGCTTTTTTCAACTGAATACAACCGGATTTTTTTTGTAGTTTTTTTTTTTTTTTTTCTTTAAATCTATCCTGTCCTTATTCTCCCCTTGATTTTTAACTATGCAAACTGGAATATAAAAAATAGAAATAAAAATTAACTCCGGTATTCTGCTTATCATTCACTGTATAATTAGCTTCCCTTCTCTGCTTAGAATTGAGTGATATGAATAGTGATGGCTGAGGGTTAGAAGACTCCTTTCCTAGAAAAAATGACAGAAATAGCAACAATGTCAGAAATAGCAGATTAGATTGTTGCAGAAGGCAACGCTAACATTTGACACTCAGGAAATTTCAAATTTTAAACTTCCTATATTTGTGATAGTTTGCTATTACAGATAATATAAAAGACAGCTTTCAATCTCTGCCTTGTCTTTATGTTTGCTTGACACTATCTTTTCCAAGTGGAAGCCAAGATCTGTTAAGTTGGTATCCATGTCCGTGTTTTAAATTTATAGTGTTTAAATTTTGAAAGCCTGCAGTTTTTGAAATTTAGTATTTTGTAATTAAACTTATCAAACTAGCCCATGCTTGCTCAACAAATAAAAAGGTCTGTTTCACAGTGACTGTTGACACTGAAATGCAATGAAATTGTGTAAGGGATGTGAATCAATCTGCCTAAGTATTTACGGCCTTAACGCACCCTGAGTTTATGGGTGTGCACATTGATATGAGGTAATTATTTTAACTAGCACCTATGTGTTTTTAGCTAAAGATGCTGTGAAATTACATTTCATCTAAATTATTACTTGAGGTTTTTTTGGTACGGGTTGAGTATATACCACAGGCTGCCAGAGAACAGAGGCAGCAGAAGAAGCAAATACCCAGTCACGTCTTTCCATCCTGCTCCTGTGGTGAGAGGAAGGCAGGGTGATGAATTTCACCCCACTGTAAATACTTGATTGGAGTGTTCTGTAAGGTCAATTATTTGAATTTCAGCCCCTGCAGCTTTTGAAGATCAAAGGCTGTAGCACAGAAATGTAGACTGAGAGAGACCTCTGGAGGTCCTCTAGTCCAACCTTCTTCTCAAAGGAGCACTAACTTGTAAGTTGAATAAGATTGTTCGGGCCCTTGGTTAAGCAAACTGAAAATCGCCAAGGATGGAGATTCCAAAGACTCTCCTAAGCAACTTCTTCCTATTATTATGAATAATATTTCCTTATAGCTACTGGAATTTTCTTTACTGCAGTTTTTGACTATTGCCTCCTGTCCTTTCCCAGCATACCTCTGGAACAGGTCTAGCTCTGTAAGCCCCCTTTAGGCAGCAGAAGGTAACCGCTCTCCCCTTTTGCAAACAGGAAAAAGTCTGTTCCTCCACTGGACTTTTCTATTTTGAGTATATTTCTTGTGTTGTTTTTGAGACCCCAAAAGTAGTCTTGGTATTCCAGATGTATCCTCGTGATGGAAAGAAGTAACCACTTCCTTTGCCTGCTGGCTATGCTATTGCTAGTGAAACTGAGAGTGTGGTTTCTCTGCATTGCTGCAAGGACATACTGCTGACTCATGTTCAGCTTCTCCCTCGGATAATTTTCTACAGAGCAATACAGACAGACAGTTCCCAGCCTATTGCAATGTATGAGCTTATTCCCTCCCACATACATGGGTGAATTTGGCTCAGACACAAGAAAACTTCTGGTTATTCTGGCTTAAGTAGGTTCACAGTTAAATTGACGTATTGTTTAAGAAAGAAAAAAAAATCAAAACAAACTGATGTCGTTATAAGCATTAATTTATTTTCTGTTGAGGATTTCACACTTACTAGAATTACAAGTACATCAAACCAGGACAACGGCAAAGAGATTTCTACTCAAAAAGGTGTTGATAGCAATTGATTTTGGCTATGTGGCCATGCAATAAGAAGGGCCCTTGGAGTATGCAACTTTGTACAGCAAAAAGATTAGAAATATTAGGTGTTCTGCACTGTCTGGATGGAAATTTATGATGGCTAAATCATCCCATTTGATGTAAGCAACAAATTCTTCCAAAGAGTTGCTACAGGTGTCAAAAATTAATTCTCTTAACACTAGTACAAGGGCTTAATTAATTAATTCCCTGTTGTCACAGGGGAAGATTAGGAACATAAAGTGGATTTTTTTTTTTTTTTAACTAAATATGCTCTCAGGTGGCTGCTGTTTTCAACTGTTCGCTGTTCTTGGACCTGGAGTTCTTGATCCTCCTCTCCTTGCAGAAGAGGCCTCTTCCTCCCACTCTTTCTTGGCAGAATCCTATTATGCAGCCTCCTAGGCAGCATCAATGGAAAGTTGTGCTGCTTAGAATTCATACTAATGTGATCATCCAATAGTTAAAGTTGAGATTAAGGAAATCTATATGTGCTTTTTAGTAATATTTATCTCTGCAGTGATTTTTTTATGACTGGACTGACATGTCCTTTGCTGTAAATTAATACAGTGACATTTGTACTTTGAGATAAGGGCATACTAATAGATGGATGAAAAGAAACTTAAGTTTCCTTTGAATATATGACAGTTTCTCAGGCAGGTAGTTAAAACAGATGAGGGCCAAATTCTACCCTGGTTGTGAACTTGCTGTATGATAATTTCAACAAGGTCACAAGGCTTTTCTCTGTGTGTGCCAAGTGGGAACTGTTTTCATACAGAACATTAGTCCTGAAAGAAATAAGCATTCTATTTACACATACAGAAGAGGTTTCAAGTCTTCCAGGAAATGTGTTTGAAAACTATTTACAGTATTAGTATGCAAATTATATCCTACACACTAAATGGAAATCTTGCAGCAGAGTACTCTGACAGGCATCTCACTATTTGAACTATGTTAGTCCAGTTAAAAAAGCAACACAAAAAGAAAACACAGCTGGATGTAATTGTATCCACACACATACTTATTATGTTAATGAGGGCATATGAATAAAATGAAATGTTGTCCAGCAAAGGTTTTCCCAGAAAGACTCTGAGTTATTTTAGCAAAATGTTCAAATAATGCAAGCTTTTGTGTTTGTTTTAATTGAAAAGATGTTTGATATTTATTCCTAAAAATTGACAGATGAAGTGTGGCAACACCAGAGGAACAATAAATTCGATCTCATATTAAGTATCATTTTAATAAATATCCTTCAGTTGAGAAGAAAACACAAATTGTGGCTCCCATTATATTAAGTACTTCCAGTGATATAATTTATATCAAATTATGAGAACAGTATTGTATAGTGCTGATGATATATGTCTTAAACTCCTATCGCTACCTCAGATTGTCAGAGTAGTGGTACACCCTTTATCTGCCTTCCCTTTTGCACTGGAGCTTTCCGATGCTTCCCTGCCTGCACGTTCCTGCTGCTTCTCTGCCACCAACTCCCTTTCACTCACCCCTTGGTCCAGTCTCTGCCCTCTTGGCCTCTTGCGAGTGCCCCTGCTGAAGTATGCCATGGCAGCTGTGCTTCACTGTAACAGATTTTAGTAAGAATCCTTAGATGTTGTGTAAGGTTGGTATTGGGATGGGTGTCTTTCCAACCGGCAAAAGTTTCAGCCTTGTTTCATTCCTAAAAATCTCCCAGAATTTTTTGTTGTGTCCCTTGCATCAAGCTACACAGCTCTGGCATTTGAGTTACCTGGGGAAGTAACCACCAATTTACTACTGGTGGGCTTGTAATCTTTGAAAATAAGACGTTTCAGATGAAGTTTATGCCCCTTTTTTGGGCTTTTTTTTTTTTTCTCTCCATTTTTGGTACACGCTTTTAGCAAAGCATAACTGAAAACTAAACAGTTTGTGCCGTATATAAGTGTGCCTGCTATTCAAATGGCTGCATTCAAGGGCTGTAGATATCATTAAAAGCTTGTGTCTTCTTCACTGCCAGTTGCTGCCATAATCCTAAAGCAGATCAGTTGTTTTCTTTTTAGCTTTATACATAAGTGTACTGCCCTGTGAAATCACTTTCTGCCTTTAAATTGACCATCATGTAGAATGTTGTATTTTTCAACCTGTCATTGTGTTTGAGACTTACAAGTTATTCTGAGTTAAAAAACAACTATTTTTGTCCACAAGTGCAAAGTGTACCTTCCCAAATCTAGCTCAATAGGCATGTCAGATGTAGTTTTGAGAATATTATCTAAGTGCCTATTTTCATCCTTAGTGATGAGAAACTGTTTATATTAACTGTTATTTAAAATATTTTCCAAATACAAAGTATTTGTTTCTTGGCTCTGCCTATAAAAGAAATGTTTTAAATTTTTTGTCTGCAAAGATTTACAGCCACATCAAGCATTTCAGATCATGATAAGAAAATGAAGCTTGTATCATTAGTGTGATAATAAGTCTGGTTCGGTTGTCTGGCAAGTACATTCTACAGCTAGCTACTCCCATTAAAAAACAACCAACCTACTTCCATTAAAAATCTGCTCTCACTAGAGAGCATATTTTTTACTTCCCACTCTCAGTGGCAAATGTAATCTCTCTAAAATCAATAAGTAAAACTCACCTGAGAGCATAACACTTATTAGTTGTTTCCAGCAGTGGGTAAAGAACAGAATTCTGCAGAATTTGTACTTAGAGGGAAGTGTCAAAGGAAGATGAATTAGAGGTAACTAGAGAGCTCGTGTCCTTTGGGAAGCTACAGAATTGTGAGAATGAGGCTTTGAAGGCCAAATCAGATGCATTGAGCATCATTCTGTTTAGACTGCATCTCTTCTGGTTAAGCTGCTGAAGCCTGCTTTTCCCTCCTCTTACCCTTCTCTTCCCTTCAAAACAAATCCTGTTTTGGCACATTTTTTCATTATTTGTTTTTTTTTTAAAAGATCACCTTTGAAAAAGTGGCCCAAAACCAGATGCTCGTGAAAGAAGCCTGGGATTCATAGCTGAGAAGGGTATTGCTTAATTCTATATATTTTGTCCCATTAGGTCAACCATCTCCTTACAGGGATAACTATAGTGCACATTGTGTGGCTTCACTGGCAAAACCAAAGCAGAAATATGTGATTTGTTTCTGTTATCTTGAGAATTTGTTTTATTTCAAATTCATGACATCACAAGCCCTAAGCATGTGGTCTTCAGTGTCTCACTCCAAAATTCTGAAATACTGCTAATAGCAATTTAATTTGAATCAATACCTCACTGTGCCGTAAGTGTGTCATTTGGATATTTTCTGCTGTACATTGCTTTCAGTACTGTCAGCATAAAGATATACTGTAAAGCTTGTCTCAAAAGCTATCAGAGTCCAGCGAACAAGGTTGAAGAGCAAAAGATCCCCTCTTACAATAAGCCAGATAAAATGGTACTTGAGATGCTTCCTTAAACTGTATGTTATTGAGATTTTAGGCACTACTGCAGAAGGACATCGAGTTATTATATGCCTCTGATTATTTATTTTCTTTGCCATATAAAATGAGGAGGAGTATCTCAATGAAAAGAGTATGGAATTCCTTCACAGATTTTATCCTTGTGCTTTCCTTTTTGTTTTTGTTTTGTTTTGTTTTGTTTTTTCCTTTAATAGCCTGGATGTGTGAACACTACTGAAGTGGATATAAAAAAATCCTCAAGAATGAGAAATCCACATAAAACAAGAAAGGTAAGTACTGTTAATATATTTAAAGTGGAAGGTGCAGGTAATTTATAGCATGAAGTTCCACTGTTTCTTAAAACAATTTTTTCTTACAGCTGCAAAGAACAAATATGTGACCATATGTTGTTATTTCATACATTCTAAATGAATTAGTATTAACAGATTTGCTAATACTAAGTAAATGCTTCAAATAAGAAATGTTTAAGAGAAATACACAGAGAATATGAAAATAAAATTCACTTTTGCATGCTTTATTCATGTTATTTCATTTGAATAAAGAATGTTAAAATGTTTCTGTCTGTAAGTAAGGAAAAGAAATTAAATATCCAGTATGAACTATAACAGGAGTTCTTCTTCTGCTAGTCTTAGTGAAAAGGGTATCTTTAGTTTACAATTATGGCCCAAATGGATGACCATTTGGGTCATATTGTGGAGGAAATAAGATTAATCTAAATTAGATTCCAGACATGAACAGTTTAACTTCTCTGGGTATGTTTGTATGGATTGGAGCTTTTTTTCAAATACTTTGTATCATAATAATGTAGATTGACTCCGGCTTTAAAGTACTTGCTTTGAGGTATATTTTCTTGTCAGCCCATGGGAGTATATGTTTCAAAAAGGAGAATGGATTTGGGGAAAGTTTTAGCTTAGCTTATTTATAGTAGTGAAAGGTCCAAGTTATCATAAATCACCAAGCAGTAATTGCAAATTTGGGAGTCATTGAAATAATATATAGTAATAGTCTATAGTTTCTTTTTTTCTTACTGGTCATCTCCACTTACTCTAATAGCTGCTTTTCAGTGCTGTCCCTCATGTTACTATGCAGTTAATATAGAGCCATAATAAAGACAGATCCTGTGTTTTATGGCATTATGAAATTGTGGGGGGGTTGGGAGTCTTTATTTTACACCATGGTTCAGAAGCAATATTTTATCTGAGTGCCTGGCTTAGTTGCAGTTCCTCAGAAAAAGATGATCTTGGCTAACTTCTTGAGCACACTGTACTAAAACCTCACAGTTACTATGGGTATGTGAGAAAGCATTGTTTGAAACCAACCATCATTGTTCCCTATTTTTTGCATAGTCTGTCTATGGCTTACAAAACGACATTCGAAGTCACAGCCCTACCCACACAGCAGTACCAGAGACTAAGCCACCTACAGAAGATGAACTACACCAAGAGGTTTGAAAAAAAACTTCACACGTGTACTTTTATTTGAACAATTTAGGGAAGTAGGTATTAAACCGAAATTATCCTAACTGGGAAGTTGTTCAGCAAACTTTTAGTAAACCTTTTCCTTGTTTCAGGACATATGGATTTAGGTATGTAACTTCTCTTAAAACTAATGAGACAAACCCTGACACATCTTGCATTAAACAGTTAAAAGAAGTTAGCAGCAGACCTGTTAGAGGGTTCTTTGCATAGCTAAGACTGTTAACCCCTTTGCCAGTAGACAGCTTGCTCTCCCTTTTAACACTGATTTGAGATTTGGAGATATACTTACCTCTCCGTGTATGCACATATGAGTTCACACATTTATCTACTGTTCATGCTTCATTAATCTTTCCTGAGGCATTAGAACTGGGAGAAGGTAAATGTCTGAAGAATTAGTAATTCTCTTCAAAAATCTGAAAAAAGGCTAATTGGATTTCTCCTGGTGAACCTTTAGGGAAAATGTTATAGTGGGTCCCTTTTTTGTCTCTGTATTATCTTTTTTCTTTGATGGAACATTCCATTTATTTTACAACTACACTGGTGAAATGTTGTTTTAATTCAGAGATATTTCTCTTCTGTGCCCTAGGATAAATTAAGTTAAATTCCAGCACCTAATAAAAAAGTTATGGAAATAAAGTCAAGCAATGAATTACTCATAGCAGTCTTTGCCTTCATTTCTTGCAGATTAAGCACTGGCAAATGCAATTAGACAGACATAGATTAAAAATGTCAAAAGTTGCAGAGAGGTAAGTATATTGTCACATCTTCTGGTTTTTCAATTAGAGTGATATTTATTGGGAAAATGTCAGTACGAAATAGCTTCAAAGAAGGAAAGACAAGGGAGCTCAATGTCATAGAAATAACTGATGGCAGTTTAAGTGTGAGTTATGAAGATCTTTTATTGATGAATGAGGGCCCAGATATTCCATGATGCATTTTTGATAAACCCAAGTCACTGAAAGAGCCTTTGACCAAGTAGTGACAAGTCTCACCTTGTATTGGTAAGGAGACTAAGCAACACAGGTCTGGGGTTACTATTTTGGTATTTCAAAAGGGCAATCACTGACAAAGAAAGGGAACCGGTGGGCAGAGCTGAGTGGGTTAGAAGCTCAGACCTTGAAAAAGTGAGTCTGAGCTTACTTCAGGTCAGAGGATCTGTCTCCAAATAAGATCAAAATTCATCAGGAATGGGCTAGAAAGCAAGTGAAACGAAAACCCCATTGGAAAGACTAACTGCAGTTTAGGTAGAGACTAGATTTTTTGTTGGACTACTCTGTTTTACACAGAGATGTTTTACTCAGAGGTAGTGAGAGTAACAGAAAATCAGGCTGCATAAGTGTTAGTGAAGGAAATTAAGCCAAATACAAATTGTTCTTCATCCTCTCATATACATTAGTACATGTGTGTGTACTTATATATGTGTATAAATGCATACACATACAAATGCATATAAATACGTATTTATAAAAAGAACTGGTTGAGAAATTGTGTTTGCTGAAGAGTAAAAATGGAGTACAGACTAAATATAATATGAATATGCATGAAAAGAGAGAATATTTGTCCTCACTTAATTTTTCAATAATTATGATGCAAAAGGAAACATGGAAAGTGAGAATAAGGGCATAGGAGATGCAAATTACCAGAATACAAGCGAAGTTTTTAGTGTGTTCAACTGAGTCAGACCAATTTGTGAATAGTGAAGAACATGGGAAAAAAACCTGGGTTTTTATGAAAGCAATTAACTTGGGATTAGTGCCATTTGATTAGGAAATAATAAAAATATTAACTATATTTAAAAGAGGAAAAAAGGAGTCCCAGCAGCTGCAGGGGCAATAAATATGACCCGAATAGCATGCAGTGGTTTAGAACAGATTTTAAAGGAACTGATAATTAAAACTGTAGGGGTATAAAACATGTTCCTTTATGAAAGCAAATATGCATGGAAGAGGTTGCTTGATTTAATTTATTAGTGCCTAAAGGAGCCCTAAAAAGAGCTATGTTAAGTATTAGGGAAGCATGTAGTTTATTTTATTTCAGCTCTTGATAAGACCTGAGCCACCCTTCCTTCTTCAGAAGTCTGTTTTTAAAAGGCTTGAGCAAACCTATTTTAGCCTGAGCTTGTAGTTGACTTCTAAGTGTGTGCGAATCCAGTTACCATGGTTCAGTTATTGCAAGGTAATTTGTTAACTGGGGTAACCTGATCAGGTTTCCTCACCTCCTGACGTGACATGTTTGATGCTTTTGTTTTCCTAGTCTATTAGCTTATACAGAGCAGTATTTGGAATATGATCCTTTTCTTGTGCCCCCTGATCCCTCAAACCCTTGGATATCAGATGACACCACTTTCTGGGAACTGGAGGCAAGGTATATAATTTTATTTCTTCTCCCAGGGTAAGATACAACAGGCTTTTCTTGAAACATGAAGATTTTGGACAGAGGTATTGTAGGAAAGTACTGAGACAGCCGGGCAGTGCAGCATCCTTTTGGTCTTTCCAGCTTTACAGTTTTGGAAGATGGAAAGAGATATGGATTAATAAATATGTGTAAAAAAATTACAGTAGCCAGTTTCCAGTGTTTCAGTGTGGGGGAAAAAGGCACCTTTTAAAATCTGATAATATTTCCTAGTTGGAAGTCCTAATTTTTCTGTTTAAATCCATGAATATTGCTTTCATCCTGTTTAAGTACTAACAGTCTGGTTGCTCATCTCTGAATAATGCACAGGTATAAGCAACCTGGAGGGTGAGAAATCTATGCTTGCCTTTTAGGACTTAGTGTAAATTATGAATGCAGAGTATTAGAATATTGAAGTATTGCTGATTGTGTGTTCTGTTGGCTTTTTTTCTTCTGTAGCAAAGAGCCAGGACAGCAGAGGGTGAAGCGTTGGGGGTTTGGCATGGATGAAGCTTTGAAAGACCCTGTGGGAAGAGAGCAGTTTCTCAAATTCCTGGAGTCAGAATTCAGTTCAGAAAATTTAAGGTAAATGAGAGGGACTTTATTTTGCAATAGCTTGTAAGATACATTGGAATTTTCTTTTGTTTGATACCTTTTCATTTTTTGATCCCTTCAAAAATTTTCTTGTGTCTTACCTTTCAGAATCCATTCATGCAGATTGCTTCCTGCTCCCATATTTAGGCAGAGACTCACATGAAGCATATCTTCCCATTCATGTCCACCTTTTGGTCAGACTACCTTTCTAAGAGCTTTTCTCTCAGCTCATTTCATTAAACAATTTTAAAACCTTGAGCCGTGCAAGGCCTGTTCAGTATCTTTTATTAAGTCAAATACTATGAGCATTAAAAAAAAAAAAAAAGGACAATTTGTTAAAAAACAAATAAAGGATTTAAAACAGACTTTCACTGTTGGTCAGGTATCTGGGGATTATTGGTCTTTTGAAAATCTCCATCAAGATTCTATTACATGTGCATCTGACACAACAGAAGTAGCGTGACAGCTAGTTCTCAAAGTCCTTATTTGCAAAATGGACTGCTAGTGTATGGAGCTTAATTTTAGATTATTTTTTTTTAAATAAGTATATATACAGAATTACTTTTAAGTGAGGGAGAACAATTATTTCATTTTGAAAAATGATAGTTCATCCATTGCCTAATACCATGTTTTGTTGTCACTATTTTAAGGAATATTTTGGTAAAAGTTAGTTCAGAGGGATTAATAAAGCCTTTCTACAGATAAGTCAAACTGTACATAGTAGAAAAGTACGTACAACCTATTTTTCTCTTTATTCCACCTTCTTGTCAGACGTCATCTGTATCACTTTTCAGATCCTCAGAAAAATCCTAATCTACTTTTTTTTCTATGCCAGTTCTCACTTTGGAGTGGTGCAGCAAAGCCATTCATACCAGTTACATTTATGTAGCATCTTAAAAGGGGCATTTAGCATTTTGTGGTGTTTTGTAAATGCTGAGTAATTACACAGACCTCCTTGTTGTTAATTTCAGCCTGTCAGCAGAATACTTGAAGATGGACTTTTCAAAGTTGCGGACCACATTCGTATTCAAACATTAAGTTTTGCATCATAATTCTATATTAAGATACTCTAGACCTTACAATAATTTCCAGATGATTTATTTGCTGTTGCCCCATGCAGATATGGCCTTACCTGTATGCATAAGTTGATAACTTCATTAGTGACAGATATGGATGTTTTTTATTAAAAAATCCAAGTGATAGAATTAAATTTTAGTAATTGGAATAATACCAAGTAAAGGAAAGGTAATTTTTTTATGTCAAGAGCATTGTGGTAATTACATATGCAGAGCAGCTGTTCAGATATGAACCTATCCAGCCCAGTGTGTGCTGCAGTTTCTATGCTTTTCTGTGATTAATTTGTCTCTCTGCTAACAGGACTGTTACCCACATAATCCCTAGCTCTTTTTTCTAATTCTGGTTAAATGCTAACCACAGGCAAACTGCAAGTGACTGATCCAGAAAAATTCCTTGGAGAAATTTATTCAGATTCCTTGACATGCCTTTTACTCTTCTGACTGTCTAGATTCTTATATCACCATTACAAAAAAAAATATCTGAACAACAGTGAATAGGAGTTTAAAAGCTGTCTCTGAGAGGGATCAGGCAGGGGATCAAACTTGCACTTACAAGAAGAGCTGGGACCCTGGATGCAAGCTACCAAGCACAGTACACAGGATAATACAGAGGGCTGCAGATGCTGGAGAGAGATTCAGTATTAGTTAATTAGAAATCTTATACCTTGCTTTGGTGAAAGAAATGCCAAAACTGTGAAAAAATAATCTACCAGATACACTGTTTCGGTTCAAGTGTAATCATCTTATATAGCTAAAAGTCCCAGTGCTACTCTTTCATTAACTTGGACTAAGAGCATCTGAGATTACTTGCATTCTCATTCTTAGTGGATATAGATCCTGCCTTAAGAAACAGAACGGGCATGAACAAATGAGACGTGAGTGGAAACTAAGAACTGTGCAATGATTAGGATTGCAACCAAGTTTCACCTTATTACTCTGTATCTTTGTGCTTTTTTGCTTTGCCTGTAAATTGCGATTAATAGTATGTCACTCTCTAAAGAGATATTGTAAAGCATAGCAAAGGAATAAAACTAAGCATTTCTGTCAGTGCAGGAGCTTCATTATGGTGTGATTGCAGTTTGCCAACACACAGATTGGATTCTGCATTCACCTAATGCAGGCTATGACTTGTAATCTCTTGTTACCATGCAAATTTTTTGGATGGATTGATCTGTGTGCTGCCCACTACACAGAACAAACAGCTGAAGTAACTTATGATTTGGATAATAGATCTATAGAATTCCCACTGCCTATTATAAAAGTGGTGACCGTTGTTTAAAATCCATGAGACTTAAGTTTGAGCACGATCCAATAGTACTGAGCTTGGTCACAAGGCTGTCCAAGCACTAAAAAAGGATTTTCAGAGAGAGCAAGACAGTGAAATAAATCTTACTGCAATGTGGCATATGAGACCTAATTTCTTTCATCTCTGTGGAAAATCCCCATTCCTCTCCATATCTGTGGTGCTGCAGAATTCTTTGGAAAGTTAATATTCATGTGCTGACTGTACATTTGCTCCCAAGTGGTTGCTTTGTAAGAACTGCAGCTTGTAAAGATCTAAATGTTTTCAGGCCTGCCGACTGTCTGAAAGGCTGTCCAAGTCATTATGCGGTATTGCAGTAGGTGTGATCTCTAGAGCAGTGATAAAACTGCAAAAGCCTCCTGAGTTAGTGAAGGGAGAATGGTGACAGGTCATCTTCCATGATGGAAGGAAAAGCCACTGGAGCCCTTGTCCCTTCCTTTGATCTGTATTTTTTAGCTTCCATTATGTATGAATAAACAGGGAAAAGGGGCTGGGAATTCTGGTTGCCCAGGGAGAAAAAAAAAAAAAAAAAAAAAGAGAAGGACTGAGGACTTGAGATATTTTCTTTTGATAAATTTTCTCTGGCCATGCCCCTGAAAGGTGAGATTTTTTGAGGTAAAATAAACATTTTGGACTTAGCCATTTAACTTGTAGAAATGTTCCTTATCGGAGATAGAGGCTTCAATTATCTCCTGTAGGAAAAAAAATAAAACCACATATATATACTACTAAAAATCTGCAGTGTTGCCTACAAACTGTTTCAGTCATTGTGCTTAATTTTATGTTTAACTTACTTCAGTGATTCTGGTTATTCTTTTAATAACACCATAATGGTGATTTTAGTAGAGAAGAGGGAGAATGGTCGAAAAGGCTAAGTTTTCTTCTTAAGGCAGCCTGTTTCACTTTTTTTTGCTCTTTATTACTGACCATCATCGGCAATTAATTTAACAACAAGACAACATTTCTGTCTTTACTAATGGTGGAGGAGAGAGTTCTGCATGTTACAAAGTATGACAGTTGATTAACTGTCCTTGATGTCTGTCCTGCAAGTCTGAAGAGGTGTTAGTGACGACACTTTCCCACGCAGTATGGGCACTGGTAATGTTTATCCTTCGCATTGCTGATTATGACACCCTGTTTTGAGTGCCAATATCTTGACTCAAATTTAATCTTCAGGGCTGAAATTGCACATACTTTATTTCTCATTCAGACTCAAGCTTAACTGCAAAGTCCCAAGCAATGTTGCCATTTCTGCAGATTAGATGAAAAGGAACTAGTTGCAAGATTTAATGGTTTTCTCTGTCATATTCTTGAAGACCTTCAGCAGTACTGTGTCTTGAAGTCTGAAGTTGTACTTGGCAAGAAGGTGAACCCTAGCAATCAAAGAATAGTCTTTCCTGCCATTTGAAAAATGACAGCTTATTTTCTTCATGGAGTTTGTTAAGACTTTTATTTGCTTTTGCTGAAAAGACTGAAAGGTCTGTCTTCCAACTTGTGTCACATGCACAAGGTGCAAAGCCATGTAATTCCCCCTTCAATGGCTCCACACTCTGCCTAAACCTCACACTTTTTGTGGAGAATCACTGTGTCTTTTCTGTCACTTTCTATTACCATGTGCTAAATTTAACTGATTAACGTGATCTGGGATCCTCTGATGGCTGCATCTGGCATTTAGGTCAGTTCATGGGACAGAAGCTGTGTTGTAGCTGTGCTATTTATCTGGCAAGGCCGCCCTCTCTTTGAAAGTAATCCAGCTGGAGGACATAATCCCCAGATGTCTTCCAACATGTGTCTTACCATGTCGTATGGCTGGATGTATGACTATCATATGCTATACACTCTCATCAGCTATACCTTTTGATGACCCAGCGTGTGGCATCCCAAATGCTGGGTCAGAAGACAGCAGTGAGGTTTACACCCATCTACTCAGGTCTCTGTTCAAATGATACTGACCATTTTCTAGAGAGACTATCGGTGGCAAAAGCAAACCTCCACCAACAGGAGATATGGAGTTTGATGCAAGGGCAGAGAGATAAAGCTCTAGGTCTTTCTCCAAAGTAGCACTAAGTCAGTATATATCATTGTCCAGAAAATAAGTTGTGTTTCCCCTCTTCCCTCTCCTGCCCTTGCACATATTTACAGTTTCACACTCCTGTTTCCTACAGGAGTCTTCCCTTGTTCTGGTCACAGCTCATGAGGCAGAGAACTATAAAAGGGGACAGGGGAGCTCTTTTGGTTTGAGACCTTTAAGACTCCATTTCAGCTTCATCTGTGCTATTGGTTGCCATGGGATATTCAGAAAAGTTATTTTTGAAAATGCAAAAGGTGGCAGCCTTATTTTGGGTGTTTCCTAACTTTGCATATTTGACTTGAAATCTTTGTGGGAGGAGGGCAGACATTTTTTATTGAAAGATCAGTAAGTAGATTAGAATGTTCAAATGTGTGTTGGCTGTAAAGTAAGCACCCTAGACTAACATACTGCAGAAATCAGCATATTCTTCCCACTTTTACAGTGGTTTCTATATTTAGAACCTTGAATTCTCAGTAAGGTTTTTGAATGCTAATGTTAGAAGAGTAAAATAAATTTAATCTATCAAAGAGCTAGTGATCAGCCTGTAAGAATGTGTCTATACAACTTGCCTATTCTGTGCTGGAAGCTGAATGTTTCCTCAAATAAGTTACATTTCTCTCCCATCTATTTCCCTAGGGAAAAGGGGCTGGGAATTCTGGTTGCCCAGGGAGAAAAAAAAAAAAAAAAAATTAGCATCCTAAGGCATGTTTGTGGAGAATTCCAGAAGTATTGGCAGTGATATAATGGAACAAACAAGAATGTGACAGCTTTGAGCTAGATCCTCAGGATGTCTGCAGGGTGACAGAAAATGTGTGTTTACAAAGAACATCCTTCCCTTTCATTTTTCTATTCCTTACCTGACTTCGATACATATGAGTAATCAGTCAGTCCCAGAAGATGCATTTGAAGGGGTTAGCACTGCAGGATATACACTTTTAAATGCAAATATCAAAAGCAGCTTAAGGAGACCAAAGTAGGTTGCCCAAACTTGACAGAGTGAGCTGAATTAGAGTTTGTGAGCTGTGCAGTTTTTAAACTTGAGTTATGAGGCCTCTACTCTTACTGCATCACCATCAGATTCTCAGGATGTGTCCGCAGGCTCTGTGCAGATCTATGTTTGGTTCACATTGTGGTTCATAGAGAAAAGTGATGCTACTCAGAATTTTTGAAACTGAGGTTCTTCTGTTGGCACAGACTCCCTTTGTGACCTTGGGGAAAACACTATAAGTTATTACATTATTAATATATTAATGAAAAGATGACAATATTATTCCTCTATCTCTTACAGAATCTTAAGGGATCGATAGACAGAAGGATTGTGCTTAGATTCTATGGAAATTGAAGGGTGTAGAAACATCTAAAATAGTCATCTCATTAGAGTGAAGCTGACCAAAATGCCTTGTGAGCAATGAGCATGGGCTTCTTCCATCTGTGCTACCAAGGAGTGGATTGATTGCCTAAGACAGTATACCAGACTGCTGATCCCAACATAAAATCATAGATTTTTCTCCGTTTAGCATGTTTTAGGTGAAAACTTCAGTTATTTCATTTTTTTTTTATCAAGAGCAAAGAAAAGTGTGAGCACTTAATCAATGATTATACTTAATTGGAAGTCAAGATGCTATATTGTGCCATAGGTTCTGGTTAGCAGTAGAAGACCTGAAGAAGAGGCCTATGCGTGAAGTTCCTGCTCGTGTCCAAGAAATCTGGCAAGAATTTCTTGCTCCAGGTGCACCCAGCGCTATCAATCTAGATTCAAAAAGTTATGACAAAACTACGCAGAATGTAAAGGACCCTGGAAGATACACATTTGAAGATGCTCAGGTAAGTTTGCAATCCTGTTTAGGAACATTTGAAGTAGAATATTGGCTATGGAAATCCATATGAAAAAATAACATGTATTGGGGAATTAAATCGTAATATTCTGTTTCCCAAAATGCCGTTTTGGCAATGCAAATGGATAACATTTTTTCTTTCGTGAGACCTATGAATTACTAAAGATCTTCAGGAAACTTCCATGCCTGATATAGAGTCTGCAAGTGGACTTCAAATAGAGCAAACCATACAGTGCAGTGTAAATTATATTTTCATGTTCCTTTTTTCTTAATTATCTTGTTCAGTTACATTAAGAGAAAAGATCTCCTCTCACACACTTTGATTTCCAGTTCTCAAGATCTGTCTCTGAAAAAATTCCCTTGATATAGGCTCAATGTCTGTTCTCTCAACACATGTCCAAAAGTGTTGTAATTTATAGGAATTATAGGTTCCTGTTATGAAGAAAATATGGCCCATGTGAGAAATAACATTTTGTAACAGCTTGTGCAGAAGTATCATATTTCGTGGATGTATTTTCTATGCCTTATTAAACTACTATCTAGAGAACACTGGGCAAAAATCCTGAAGATCTGCTCTTCAATAATCAGTATTACAGCAGTAAATAAAGGTCTGTAAATGTCTTATTTAACTTTTGGGGGTCTGGTTTAGGCGCAATTTGAATACCATCATCAAAAGCTACTTTTGACCAGGAATAGATTTGTGAAAATATTTGTACTTTTGAGACTGGAAGTAGAAGTTAATGATAAAATATATATCTTGGTTTTCCTCAAAAGAAAAAGCAAATATTTCTGTGTTCAATATGACACTTCATGTGACTTGCAACTTAATATTTCATCTTTGCAAACTACCGAGAAAAGCAATAGAAAAGAATTGGATTCACGAAAAAGTGGCAGAATGAGTACCATCCTCACTTTTTCATCATCAGCCTGGTGATGAAAATCTAATTATTCATGCAAAGTGAAGTGGTGTCAAAAGGAGAGATTGAGATGATATCCCTGCAGAATTTCTTACAGATTGATTATTAGGTCATCATCTTGGGAGTCAGCAAGTGCTGCTGTAAGTCCCACAAAGGAGAGAAGGGAGCTAAATCGGGACTTTTTACTTTTTGGGAAAATGCCCCTGCACTAAATAGGAGAGAGAATAATTCTACCCTTTTCATTTTGATATTATAAGCGACCTATGATGCAGCAATAAACTATTCGTTAGACACTACATCATGCCTACTGTTTTGCAGTACTCTGCATTAAGCCACACACAGAGTTTTGCACACATCTGCTGACCCCCTGGAGATTTAGGAATACAGTGTATGGCAAAGACATAAGTTACACATATAAACAATCTAGCAAGATGAAAGTTTTTTAAAAAATTGTCTTTGTAGTCCAGTCAGTAAAGGACAATTAAATTCCTTGCCACTGTCGAAATAATAATTTAAAAAATAGTGTAAGATTTCAACAATATTTTACTTCCAAATCTCTGTCAGCTTATTTTTTTTCCTTCATTTATGAAAGACATGAAGTATTCCATCTTTATGCAAGTGGGACTTTCCCCGCTGGCAGACCTCTGCTTGTTTGGTCAAGTTCAGCATACAACGTGGACCTTGAAGCCTCTGTTTCTCTGGGAAAAGGGGGCAAACGTTACCTGCCGTCTTCTGATTTGATGCTTTAGTATCTCTGCAGAGTGCCACATGTGAAATGGCAGGCTTTTTGTCAGGAGTAGGGCTTTGCCTCTGCAACAAGCACTTTCTGGCCTGCCAGGTGGGAAAGAGAGTGCTTGTAAGTCATTCTGGCAATTAGTAGGCCATTAAATTCTGATTAAAAATGTTCTGGAAAATGTTTCTGGACTTGAAGTATGGCACCACAGAACTCCGTGTCAAATGAGAGTGACACATAAGTAAAAATAGATCAATAGTGCTAAATGACATCCACCCTCAGTTCCTGACTTAAGTGTACATTAACAATGCTAATACTTAATCTTGCTGTTACAGGTTGGGTTTTGCACAGAAATAGCGTTTTAATGCCCATCACCATCGATATGCACAGACCTTTCTGCTCTCTGTTAGCTGCACTGGCTGATTTTTTAGAAACTGAGTGGAATAAAAACTCATTAAATGAACCAGCCTAAGTTCTTAATATACAGCAGAATTCCTCTGGTTAGTGCAAGAAACGCAATGAAAGGCACTTAGAATGATTTCTAGTGTTTCTAATACAACAAAAAATGAAAAACAGCTTTAATTTTATCTTGCCGTAGTTTTCCAGCAAGGTAGCTTGTTGGGTTTTTTTCCTATTCACAAATTTTGTGCAGTACCAAGCTGAGAAAGAGCATTTACTTTACAGGTTTTTTGTTGTTTCCTGATTGCTGTGCTACAAATTTCCTATAGTAAAATGTACAGTTTGATTAAAAAATAAAACATTAACATCTAATACAAGTCATTAGTTTTTGTTTGTTTTTTTTTTTTTTTGAGAGTATTTCCTATTCTGATTGCTTTTTCTACATATCCTTTCTAAAATTATAACTAGAAGTTGAATTTTAAAGTGTCCCACATAATAATTTTACAGAAAGGAGAATGCTCCACAAAGTAAAGCTCTATAAACTGCTTGTGTCACTTGTTTTCTGGATAAATTTTCATATGCCTCTGAAGGATAAATATCTTGGAAGCTATATTAGCCTGGAACTGTTTTTCAGTTTGCATACATATTTTCCTTTTTGTATTATTAGCTGGAAAGCAAACAAAACATCTGTTGAAGGATGTTTTCAGGAGTAGCCAGGGGCTACCGTCCCTAGTTCAAGCTCCTTTTGTGGTGCTGAAACAAAAATCTAGTACCTTTTCCCAACCTGTGATGTCAGAAAAGTATCTCCAAAAACTAATTCTGAAAATCTGATAAGGAAGGTTCCACAGCTCCTGATTTAGTCACTTAGCTAAACTGACTAATGTAAGGGAGGTTTGAAACTGGGTCTTCAGCTAGGAGTCAGTAGTAAATTATTAGGGAAANTATAGAGAAAAAAAAAAAAAAAAAAAAAAAAACAGTGGAAATAGGAACTATACATTAAAGAAAGGTGTGTTGTGTTCTTTATACATAGCAAACAGGTGGGATTTTTGCTGTAAGAATAGAGAGCAATTCAGCCTGGGCTTCGGCACCACAACCTGCTATACTGTAAGACTTCCTATTCAAAACAAGTGCTAGCTGGTATACATTCCACATCTAAAACATATATGACTGCTTCCCTTTTTACCTATGTCTTTTTTTTTGTGGGAGTAACAGCTCCTTCCTTCCCTTTCAGGAGCACATTTACAAACTGATGAAAAGTGATTCTTATCCTCGTTTTATACGATCCAGTGCCTACCAGGAGCTGCTACAGGCCAAGAAAAAGGTATTGGTCCATCTTGCCTTTGTCTTGCCACTGTGCAAAGCGGTGGTTATGTTTGCAACAATACTCAGTCTTCTCTCCCCTGTGCCAGTGCAACTGGATATCTGGTAGGTGACCAGCTTGGCGTGTTTGGAGGGTCACATACACACAGGAGTTCAATATACATATATGTGTATATATCCTGCATGCGGGCATGTTTCAATGAGTTAATCTAGCAAAACTTATTTTTATTTTTACATCCCATATTGTACTGTTTTCTCTGTTATGAAGCACCTTAAATTGCAAAGTGCTTTACAAATACATTAAAAAATAAAATAAAATCCCAGAAGAATAGTCTTTCATGTTTGCAAGTTTGCTTATGTAATAATTGTTGTTCTCTTTATTCCACCTATAAAAGCTACAGAATGTGTTTAGAAACAGTCTTATTCATATGAATAACTTCTAATTTCAACTATAAATATTGGGGCTTCCTGATTTTGTTTCTTTCCCTATTATTACATGAATAGTTTTGAGTAGGCTAGGAATCTGACTTGAAAGACTGATCATGTCACACTTCGGCAAACAGAGGCTCATGTCTTGGTATGTAATGTTTGCTTGGAAAAATCCAGATCATGGAATAAGTTCTGAATAGTCACAGCCCAGAGTATGTGGAGCAGCTTGTGCAATGCAGATTTCTATCACGATAAATAACTCTACTAGCGGGCTCTAAATAGTAATCACCCAGAATCAGCTGGGAGCCCTGTGCCTTGCAAAATCAGGGCCCTGATCGTTACCGGAACAAGGTAGTTATTAACACCATAGCAATCTATTGTTTGTAATGACAACCTAAAATTATATGAAAGTACTGTGTGATTTTGTTTTTTGTTCAAACATTGATTTCTGAAGATCCAATATAGAGAGAGATGTTGAAAATACCAGAAAGCTACAACTGTCCGTGTGAAGTCCTTAAGTTTGTGACTGTCAGTTCATTAACACAAGATGTCCGCTTCATTATTTCTTTTTATTTTCAGTTTTTCCTTTAAATCAAACCAGTTCAATCCCTATGAAAAATTATTTTTGTTGAATACAATATCTGCATTGCCCATCCCCTGTTTTGCAGAGTCTCATTACAGCTTCATACCTGTGTTTGCTTCCTGATTTATACAAACTTTATTTTGCAGTCCATTGTTTCATCAATCCTTCTTTTCTACTCCATTTTTTCCTGCTTTTCTTTTCCCCTTCCTTTTTCTTTTTGTTTCTATTTTGGTTTTTTTTTCCAATTTATTTATTTTAAATTTAAGTTGGAAAACACTCTGGATCGTCGAACATCTTTTGAGAAATTCACACGCAATGTGGTAAGTTTGTTGCCTCGGAAGACTAGTAAACCTGATGGGACATCCTTCTCCCCTCCCCCTCACTGATCCCTTCTTTCCCTTTTTGCTTCTTTAACCTGACAGTTAAAAGTGTATTCATCACAGTTTGTGAATATTCCTAGGAATGACAGTTTTATAATGTGCTTTGATTACAACCCCTCCTCCCTAGTCCCTTTCCCACTGACCTCAATAGTCACACATAGAGGAATGGACCTTTGGGAGTCATGCTTTTTGCATTAGGAAGCATGAAATTATTCACACTTTTTTTTCAATGTAGTAAAGAATCTGTGAAAACCTGGTTGCTGTTGTTCCTTTTTCTGGTGCTTCCCAAAAATATGAAGTCTGACACAGTTTGAATACATGGGATTTCCTTCCTGTCTCCTTTATATTTTACTAAAAAAGAGTTTGTCCCTTTTTTTTTAATTGGGCTCAGGGAAAAATAAACAATAATAATTTCCCCATCTCCTTAATGTCTAGCACAGCTTCTTCCGGAACAAAGAATTCATACTGGTGATGTTGGGATTTCATTTTGATAATGGATTACAAGAACTGATTTTTTTTTTTAAGAAATAATTTTCAAAAGCTGTTTCATGAAGGTAAAGAAAGGAAATTTGCTGTGGGCATTCTCTTTCCACCTGCCAAAAGATCCACTGATTTCCTGATATGTGGGATTCTTTTTACTTACCCAGTTTCTTTGGATTTTTTTTTTTAACAGTGTGAAAGTTCAAACTAAAGCATTCAACGCATTTATTTTTGTAGGGCAGAAACATCCCTATTTTCCCATGCCATAAAAACTGTACACCAACACTGAGGGCGAGCACTAACCTGTTATGAAAAGAGGTAGAAAGATCTTGGATTATACTCAAGTTTGTCTGCATTGTCTGTTGAATTGTGCAGGTGACGCTGCAGTGTGTGTGTGTGTGTGTGTCCGTGGCTTTTTCTGTGACCTGGTTAGTGAAGCTGTGTGTGTTGAAATTGAAAATATGAGAGCTTTCAGCAAAGATCATGGTTTTTGTTTTTTTAGTTTTGAGGCAAGGAGAAGCAGTTCTTAGAAACTGCCTCCCATACAATGAGGCTCAAGAGTATTTCCTCAAGCATTTAAAATATATACATACACATTCTAGTAATCAAAAAAAAAGAAAGAAACATAGTAAAAGAACAAAATTTTATGAGGCTGTGGGACTATCTCCTGTGTTAAAACAAAACTGTAGTTCTTTAACTACTTTCTTATAGGTAAAGGCTTCCTATAATATGTTTTGAATCCACTGTAATCAGCAAGAAATTTGGATTCAATGGGACAAAGTCAGTAAAGGACACTAAAAAGTAAATAAACAGCCACAAAGGAAACTATCCTGATGTTTGAAACAAAAACCCTATATTTTGCATGGTGGTGTTGCCATAGCATGTTGCAGTGTGATTTGTGTGCTGTCTAAGCAGGTGGATCTATAAAACAACATTGTACATGATAACATTCTACATTTTAATTACATGGAGGTGTTTAATATGAATTCCGTATTAATAAACAAGTAAAAGTAAGTGTAGAAAGTAAGTAGCATATCTGGGACCTGTAAGAGCCAGGCTCTTTCCCAGTCACAGTGCCTGGCAAGCTGCAATAACTGCATTTATTCACTGGAGTTTACACAGCCCCACAGACCAGGAATTGGTTATGGTAAAAAGTAAACAGCTGGCTGTAAGGAGAGAAATAGAGAGCTGCAGACAGAGGCGAGGAGAGTGCAGCGGAAAAAGTGAAGACAGACTGGGAGGCACTAGAACAACTCTCTGATAATCCCTCTCAAACCAGCAGTTCTGTGCACAAACACTGGAGCATTGTGCCCTGCAGGCGTGCCTGATTTTCATCGTGCTAATCTCAGGGCAGAAGTACCAGAATGGCAGGATGCCAGAAATGTAAGGCAGGCCAAGCAAACTAACTGTGAGCTAGAAATGGGAACAAGGATTTCTGCATGTGAAGCACTAGTACTTCTCCGGTAGAAAAGGGTAAGCAAGAGCAAGCACAGAGCAGGATATAAAATAAAAACTGTGGTTTTGCTTTTCCTCAAACTACTCCCTGTGAATCCGGGTGGAGTCTGTCAAGTCAGGTCAGGTATAAAAGTAAATTATGTCACTGCTAAATCTATATTGTCTATTAGATCAGCAGCTCTGAGGCTTGCAAATTAATCCAGAATGTTAGGATGCTCAAGTGCAAACCTTTTCTCCAAGATGACTGAATTCACATCACCCACTGCCCCAGGACCCTTTGTCACCAGGCATCCTTATTCTTCCATTCTTGTTCTTGGTTATGTACGAGTTTATAATATGTAATTATCTACCTTGGTACAGTGGTTCCAAACAGCAGGGATGAGGAAAACATTTCTCAGAATATCCTATGGTGTGCTGATTAACTTGTTCAACTGTGAAGTGATGGGACTGTGCTATAGATCTGTTCTTCTGATTAATACAGAAAATAGGTGTGAAGTAAGTCTTCTGCATAAATACCTGGATAAATGCTGTCATCTCCGAATGATTTAGTAAGATGAAAATTGTAGTTTCTCTTTTCCTCTGATGGTTTAGAAAATGTAGAATAATTCTCACCGGTTGTTTTCTCACTTATATCAAAGTGGGTTTGTATTGAACTAAATTAGACTTCCATTTTTTTCCCTTTTAAGTGTTTAAAAGAACCCAGTAACCTTGGTTGTGTCTAGGGATTGAACCTGAGAGGATGACCTTGTAATTCATAACCTGGATTTGATAAGACAGAGACTTTAAGAGGCTCCTGATCAGTGATAATTGAAAGTGGGTTATACCTGCTACAAAAGGCATTTATTAAACTAGAAAGCTTAGAAACTTTGTAAGGTTTCTATACTGTTCCTTGAATTAAGAGGAAGTAACCTAATATAATGAGTCATTATTCTAGTCTGATGGGGGGAAAAAAAAAAAGTGGAGCTATATATACTGAAAAAACCCAAGTCTCAGCTCTGCATTTCTTTGACATTGGAGACTCTTCTTTCCAGAAAACTTTCAATAAATTGGTGCACTTTATAAAAGCTCTATATGTTCAGCCTAAAAACTTTGGCTATTTAGCTTGCTCTGTAGATTTTATAGGGTAAAATAACTAATGCCTTTAGCAGTCCACAACAGACATTATGAATAGTGTTAGAAACAGGTCTGCATTCACATAAATATAAATAAGAGCAAATTAGTGTTTGCTATATGTAGTGTTTATTACCGAACAGTTTATAGTTTGCCTCTGGGTAGTAAGCACAGCTATTCTTGGTTTGCCTCACTTATTCACACTCCTGGGTATTGTGTGAAAATACAGAGCACGTACACTTCAACAGTACTGGAATGATGCCACTGGATAAGTGCATTGCCTTGGAGTAACACCAGCAACCACGAGTGTCACAGCTCTGTCTCAGAGGCACGTGGAGTGGTGACAGTATGTGCTCTGTACTACCCCCCTGGCCAGCTCAGCCCCTTGGATTTCTCTTTGGGAATAATTAAGGTCTGTCACCTGTAGCTCCCCAAGGAAGTGAGGGGGGAAGCTAAAAGCATAAGCCAGTGAGCAAGACAATCTCCTTGCTTGCCACAGTAGTAAAAAAAGGAAAATCAGCTGTTCCTGTGGCATTTAAAAACTAAAATTCTTTTGAGGAGTTTAAAGAGTGAAAAAAATAAATCCATATTTAAAACAAATATTAAAAAAAAAATAAAAATTGGGAAACTTCCCCTATCTCAAGTACTAACATCCACATTACAGATAAAAAGACCAGTTGAATATGTACTGATAATTTTCATGGGAACAAAGAAGTCCTTTTTGCTTTTACTTTCTCATGTGTGTGCAGCATTTGTGGCATTGGCAGACTAATAATCTGAGCAGGACACTTTTGTGAGTGCTGGCCTGGTGCTTAGCTGTGGTCATCGATCTGGAAGCCTGAAACAAAGAAGAATGGGCTACTTTCATTTCAACTCCATGGAAATTTTCTTGTCCTGCCAGGAACTGAGTTAGTGAGGCAAGAAGGTTCGGTCTGCCCCTTCAAAGCTGCCTAGGAGGATACACTCCATCATCACGTGTTGATGCCATGGCTTTAGACACCACCATCAGTGTTAGCATTTCATCCAATGCTACCCCGTTATATAGAAGGCAAAAAAAAAACAACAATGGTGTTTTTTGAAAGTTTGTCGTGTTTTATGGAAATACAGCCAGTACAAAACAAACCAAAATGAGTTCATCTAGTAAACTAGAGAGCCATCAGATGATATTGTTTTCACTCATAACCTCATAAACAAGACCACATTTAATAACTCTGAGTTTAAAATCATTATATCTTACACTACCCACAACTTTTTCCAGCTGTCCTCTCCCACTTAGCTGGCAAAATTTGCTTACCAGCATCCCTTGATATCTTCCCTCTCCAAACCAGTAATATTAGACCATTTCATGCATGAGATGTGAAATGTGAAGGCCATTGAACACAGCACATTTTCACAGAGGATTAGTCCAATGTCACTTAACATGGCATAGCAAATTAGTATCCAGAGATGGAAATTAAAACTCATAAAAATAGCTTCCCCAGTTCTTATCAGTGGGGGATAGACTTTCTAGGGTGCTTTTACCAGTATAATCTCTTGTCATGTTAAAATCTGTCCCTTTATTGAGAAACACGGCAGATAATATATCACTTTAATCTGTTAATCAAGAAATGTGTGTATATGAACATGTAGAACTTATGTACGAAATGCCCTGCTGTGCCAGTCCAAAAGTCCATCTAGCCCTGAAATCCTGCCAAAAGCTGTATTTTTCTCAAACATACCATTGTGAATGAACAACAATGCAGTATCAGCCGTGGGACCTCATGTTCAATTGTACAGTCATGGAAGAAATCCTAATTAAACCTTTGAATTTACTTAGAGGTTATTCCTAAAATTTAAACCAAAAAATAACTAGTCAGAAAAAAAATCATGAAGCTCCTTATTTGACAATTACAAAACAAAAATAATAACTATTTGTAGAAACAAAGGCTTTTTTGATTTCAGGAAAGAGATGGCTTATTGATGTTTGACTACAAACAACTGATGAAATAATTGAAAATTTTAGTTTGGACTAATAATTAGCCAAAAAATCTAGTTTTAGCATCACTTTAGGAATGATGCCCAGGCTAATGAGGAAAATCAGAAAGAACATCTGTAGGACACACCAGTGAGGACTGCCCTCCTTGTCCTGCTTGGCAGTGACTGGAGCAAAGCTATACTGGAAGAGAAGAGCTAAGGAGCAGCACTTGCACAACCAGGTATATCTAAGGGTGGAGCCAGGATGTACTGTTCAGGTATGAGGCCACTGTCTGCCATTTCCCAGCTGACAAGCATTTACTTGAGTCTTAAGCTATTTGCATGCATGAGAACTATGGAGACATATAGAAACCTGAGGGGTCAGGCCTAGGACAAACATACTAAAATATTTGCCTAGGGCTTAGGTACCTTGGAAAATCTTATATGTTACCCACACTTAGATGGTTGTTTAAGTTCAAACTACCCCATCTGGCAAGAGTTTGCAGGTTAATCGCAAATGAGAGCACCTCATCTAAAGATTAGTGGGAAAGGAGAAAGAAATTGGGAGCATCGCACAATTTGAAATGAGCAAAAGCAGGAATGCAGTCACTCAGCCATTGCTTCCCTATGGACGCCTATGGATGCCTTCAGGAAATGGAATGGCCTTAATGAGGAATGACCAGAGGACCGCAAATCCCCGTGACAGGCAGAGGGATTTTCCTGAACACACAACCCCTTAGTGCTGCAGCTGTGCTGACAATTTGGGCCCCAAATTTAGTAAGTGCTAATCTCCTCCCCTTCCCCACATGCCTGAATGAGAAATACACCTGCATGGGTGGCTGAGAGCAGCGGCTGCTGTGGAAATCAAAGCAGAATCCTGACCCCCTGAGAAGTGCTAAAGTAGTTTCCCTGTGCTAGAGAAGCAAGGGCTGCCTAATCTTGGACTTACTGCTTCTGCTCCTGTGCCTCTCCAGATGTGCTTCTGTCAGGAGCTGTTTATATACCAGCTGTGTGTGTGGTGTACCGCGATGTCACTTGGGAGCTTTCCCTGCCGATGCTGGCCAAGCTGCCGGTGTGTTGCAGGTGTACCATGCACAAGCAGATGGGGAACAGTGAGAGCGAGGAGGGTCAATTCTTGCTCTGCATCTCATTTTGCTCGCAGCAAAGTTCATACTGTTTCTCTGATACAGCTGGTCAGATGCGTGGAATTCTCATTTTTAGTTCTACCAGTATCAGTCCTGGGGAGTAGCATCTGAGCAGGCAATAAAGAAACATGAAAAAGGAGACATTGACGTTGCTTAGCAGAAAGGAAGAGAATTCATTTTTTGGAAGGAAAAGACTTGATCTTCCTCTATGATATACTTCAGCTCCAGCCCCTATGAGTTTCGAATTTATTTCTCATAAGCCACATATGTGCTGAGGTTGTTGTTGACTTGTTTGCCAGATAATTTGAGGTGTTAGTGTCATGCTGCACAAATAGGTCAGTCAGCATGTTTGTATCTAGCAACTCATACATCTGCACATGGCTTTGTAATTTTTCCCCAAAATTCCATAAAAGTACCATTGAAAGGACAAGTCCATGTTAAACAGTTAATACATTAAGGTAGGGACATGAACACTGAGGCCAATTGATTTTGTATTCTTAGATGTATTTGCTCACTCCAGCTCCTGTGCTGTCTCCTCGTACCCTGACTCCATTGTGTGGGGGTTTCATTTTGGCTTCTGTATTATTAGTAAAATTGTTAAATAGTTTCAATTCATATGTCCAAAGTGTACCAATACAGCCAAAAATCCTAATCTTGTTTAGAATTTGGCCATGTACTTCTAAATGTTGATGGCAAGATTTCATTGAAAATATTAAGGATCTCCTTTTCATTCTTCAAACATCTACTACTCCTCTGACTTGTTTTTTCCCTAATTGTTCTTTAATCTCATTAGCACAGAAAACATTTTGCTATGTGTGATGACTCATAGGCTACACCTCTCAAAACCGGCCTGTTAGATGTAGTTTCTCAAATCAAAATTTGGCTTAAGGGAAAGCTATTAACATTGTATCTGAAAGAAATAGCTGGGCTCAGCTCTGAAATTATGACCCACAAGGGATGATCCTTACATCAGTCTGTAAATTGAGTAACTCTGGAACTCTCCTAGAAGTAATAATTATGAAACCCTACTGCACAGAGCTAAAGTATACTCTGGAACAAATTTTTAAAGAAATATTCTGTAAAACTGAAAGATCTGAATAATGAGGCATAATTCTGTATTTGGGGCTGCTTTGGATTCTGCGTATTAAAAGTTTATTTTCCCATGGGTGAACAAAGTGTAACTGAGAATAAGCATGGAAGGAGATCTCTTAAGGAGGGTCTATCATCTAAGTTGTCACTTTTCTAACTATAAGATAAATTAAAACTACTAGTGCCTGGGAAAAGAGCAGATGTTATTATTGTTCAGATGATGCCTTTGTATCTTTAATAAATGTAATATTCTCTGAGGCAGGGAGGGGAGGTAGAGGACAGGACCATCTGGAAAAATCCTGATCACTCCAGGGCTTGGGAGAAAACTTGTCCAAAGACCAGCAATATCCAGGAGCGAGTGAGGTAGAATACAGAAAAAAAAAATATTATGACAGCTTATTGTATCTATAGGGGAAAATTCAAATAATATGTAGAATAAGATTGTCCAAGTCAGATCAACCAACTAAAACTAAGTATTGACCTGCTTTTAGGTCAAAACTTCCTAGTTTTTGTGATATCACAATTCATTCCTGAGGTGCCAGAATTCGGTTATGGTCATCTATGTAAATTTCAGGGAATTTACAACTCCTAAATAATCAATTGTTGCAGATAAGAATAAAAAATTATTTCACGGATCTTATCCCACAACAAAAGTTTGCATGGCTTTCCAGTGAGGTGCTGAGCAAATTGTTTTAACAACTAATGGAGATGTCCTGGTTTAATTGTTTTAATTAACTGGTTTATGAAGTTCAGTACTACAGGGAACTCATACATAGTTAGAGAAAGTAGCCTGTAGACCTGTGAAATTAAGCACAAATTACTTTATCAAAGACTACGGTAAGAGTATGCTCAATATTTTCCTAGATTATGTCCAAGGCTGACAATCATGAATTTAACAAAACAATTTCAGATATGCTGTTTAAAATTGTATTCCAGTGCCACACAGCTGCTGAGATTTTTGTGAATATTTAAAGGAAAGATGTCTTAGTATAACAGCTTACCTCTTACATTAGAGGAAAACATAATTTAAGGCTCAACAAGTGTCAAGAAGTTGTTAATTTAATGCAGGTAGAAGGTGACAGAGTTAAAACTAGACACAGGAAAGATGGAGTGCCAGGAAGGACACTCCTTCTTTTCAAGAAGTGAATGTTAATACTGTCAGCTGAACCTGATGGACGAGCAGTCTTAACCCAACATTGCAGATCATTACTTCCATTCAAGATTATACACTCAGGGAAATATTGATCCTAATTTGTTCATCTTGTATTTCAGAGCACAAGGAATAAAATAGTTGTTCTTACTTTTGTGAAGACTCACTCTTGATATATACTGCATTTAAGCAAATGCTTGAAATTAACTTGCAGAACCCTGTGAGCATAAATTTAATTGATAATGACAATAAATATTACATTGTGTAATTCTACTGAGTTATAATATAGCAGATGACTTAACAACTCATAGATATGACAGAATAAGTTCATTTACCATTTACTGCATAAGATGTAGCATCTCCATAGTTACAGTATTTCTTTCCGTAGTCTCCTTGACATCAGTTTGATTTTTCTGAGTTGTGCACTTAAAATGAACAATACAATTAATGTAAGTATTAAATATCTAATCAGAGAATTAGACAGAGCCACTTGCTAGTTAATGTTTTATGATCTCTTTCTGTTACCTTATCAGAGTATGCCTGTGGTATTTTGAGGAGTGATGTAAGCTTGCTGTGCCAGCTCTGCCTCTGTTGGATCAGAGCCATGGTAGGCCCTTTAATATGGCCTTAGGAGAGCTAATTCCTGTTATGTGGTTTCATGGCTTTTGTCTGGCTCAGATAAAGCACAAAGCTTCCTGAAATACACTGTGGTGACATACCCTACACCATCCTCATCACGCTGTAGACCTAACTATTGTGGGACAAATATTATACCCAATTAAAAGAACTTGCTAAAAACCTGGAACCGCATCAGGAGGAACGATGAGGAAAATAATGTGGAAATCCAAACACCTTCAGAGCAGTGCTTTGCAGTCATGTGTGATATACCTTACCAGTGTTCCTGATAAACAGTAAATACGGTCTCAGCAAACCAATAGCTGCGTTCATGGAAAATCTGCTTTCCTGCCTAGATGCAATCTACCTCTTACTTTCTTACCTGAACTTTAAAGTAGCTTTCTGCCTTCTGTGACAGAGCTACCGCAGTTTGCACATTCATCTGTGTAGCACAAGGCACGCTCGCTTGTGGTAGCCACCTTCAAGTTCTGGGTATGACCAACCGCAAAAACCTCAGCATCAGTTTCTCCTCAGCCAAAACTAACCTCATCCAAAAATGGCCTTTAAATTTGCTGGCATATTCTCTAAAACAACCTAGCTGGCTAGCAGTGCAGGTGTTTAAGCGTAAGGGCTTCCTGTGGTTTAAGATTTGACAGACTCCAGTTGGTGCCCCTAGTTATTTGACAGTGATGTGGCAACACTAAGTGGTTGCTGATGAACAGGTTTGCAGTGATCATGCCTCTGTTTTCTGTTTTTGTTTTTTGTTTTTATCTTTTCCTCAGGGGAAATCGCTCACATCAAAGAGGTTAACCAGTCTAGTGCAGTCCTACTAAAAGGATCACCTTGTAGCATGGAAGCAGACTCAAATCATTATACATACTTTGTAGCTCACTGATTGCCTGACTCAGAGGACAGTAGAACAAGATGTTGCATGAGCAAGGACCTGACTTGTTTTCTTTTGTGTATACTAAGGCATTACAGACTCCGAGGGACTCTCTAGCCTTTCGATGCCTCCATTTCGAAAACTGTCTGCTCACTTCCTCCTTCATATCAAGCTGGATCTATGTCTTTTTATTTTCTGCAAGCTCAAGTACAGTGAAAAAAAAGCTTCTGCTAGGCACAGTTTATTAAAAAAAAATACGTCAATCAAAAACTGGAAGAAATGTAAAAAATGCATATATTAATAAATATACATATGGCATCACATTTATTGCACAATAAATTAGCACAGAAGGTTTCATTTCACTGATGTATTCACATTGAGAAAGAAAGCCTGTGTCTTTGTCTGTTGTCTGTATATTCTCTGTTAATGTTTCTTGCATTTATTTTTATACCATATTTAAAAAAGAACACCTTTTACTCCAGATGTATTAAAGTTGATCCTTTCTCTGTAAATTTGTGTATGTTTATATTGTTGTTTTATCTTTCATTAAAAGATGCAGAATCTCTTTCCTTTGGGAAGTTTGAGATTTTAATACTGAATCTGAAGATTAGCCAAAAGCAAAAAGATCCCCAAAAGTTGCACACTTTATGCTTTCTAAAGTGACATGAAACGGCATTTTCTTTCTCTCGGTGACACCTAATCAAACACACTTTATTGATAATCATTTACTTTTTATTTTCTTTTTATCAAGCTAGCAGCACAGAGACCTTTCCAGCTTGCTCGTCATCACATAAGCAAAGCTTTCTTTAAACTAGACCTGTAAGCACAGCCTGCTCAGCCATCCAGTCGCTACCCAACACTGGATCGACTGAACGGCATTGCCTTAGGAACGGGTGCGAACAAAGCTGGCTGTAAGCACATAAGCACATGTGTATACTTGCTAAATAGGAAGGATGGTGGTTTTTTCTCCTTGCTGTCACTTGTGATACAATGCAACATTTTAAGCTGAAAAGGTAGTAGTTTGGGAGTGATAAGTTTCCTGTTTGTAGAGCAAAGCTTGGCTAGTCACTTGGGAGCCTGTCCTTTTAATTCAAGGGCTCTCTTCAGGTGTACTGTTGTATGTCTGCCGCTGAGGCTACTCACACAGATACCAATTGACAGATTTATGAGAGCACGTAGCTGTTGCCTGTGAGACAGCAGATACGAAGGTAAACGGAGCTAGAACCAGACATCTCTGCTTACCTTAAGAAACAGCACTTTTGACTGAGAGAGATGATGTAAGCATAGTCGGCAGAATCTGAGTAGAAAAGCAATGATGGGAACGAAGTCAAACGACAAAATGCTTGTATCTCCAAGACATCGTAGGGTGCATAGGACAAAAAAGCCTCTTTAGCAATGCCCAGGATAGACTCAGGACAGCCAACTCTAGTACCATCTGTCATACTGCCTTTGGTTTGATATTGAGAACCAGGAATCTTGTTTCAAAGGAACTACCAAAGCTAAAATTGCACACACACACACAAAGCAGAACTGTCATAAACACAATCAGGAAATAAACTTGAATACATTAATGCTAGAGTCATCCCATTTAGCATCGGATACTTACCTGAGCTGTTGTTGCCACTAGGGACAGGGCTCCTCACAGAGGAGCTGTGGGCAGAAGGAAGCTGAGCTGCCTTCTGCAGGGAGTGCTCACTCCTCCTCCGCCTCTGTCTGCCAACTGCAGCCATAGCCCTGACTGCAGCATCTCTGAAGAGGTAGTCTGAATGGATTTAGGACCAAACATGTTATAAATGACCATGATTTTGGCTTGGTTGGGTTTCTGGAGGGTTGGGATTTTTGTTTGCTCTTTGTTTTCACATGCTCCTGCTTCTGGTTTCTGGATAGGAGAATAATCACCTCTTTAAAGTGTCTTAGGTTTTGTTAGCACAATTCTCCTAAGCTTCTGTCAAAAAGCACTGGAAATGCCCCATGAGAGCTTGATTTTATCAAGAACTCCATCTAGGTCAACTCAAAATATTCACACTCTAGGGAAGCCAGATGAATTTTAATAAATAGCCACATTGAACCCAGATCTTAAACTCTAAGATTTAATTTTCCTTCACCACAGAAAAATGAGCTCTGAGGCCTGAACTTGGGGCCAAGTGATCCACAGAAACTTGAGCTCTGTTGGACTTCTCAGTGCCAAATAGAGATATTTATTTCCAAACTCCTGCTGCCACCAATTGCATCAGCTGGTATATTGCCTTTTTTTACCTTAGGAGTTAACAAATTAGATACTAGTGTCTGCTTTGAAGAATCACTCCCCTCTAATAATTAATGTTTCAAATTCATGCATTAGGTATTTCATGCAACTTTACCCAAAGAAATTTTTTTCCCCAAATCACTTTGAAACACCAACTGGCTGATAAAAAGATGTGAGGCATTTGTATTCCTGAGCCCATTTTGTACTTATTCTAGTTCTTTTCTTTCAATAAATATGGAGTCTCTGTTGAATGGATGTCTTTTCCTGTATTTGCACAGGATTTAACACAATGTCTGAAAAGTACAAATGTGTATTACTAATAATGATTTCAAAAATAGCCAGGGAGCTGTATCAAGGTTTTATTTGAGTGTAGGTTCAAGTGACGCAACTCCACTGTTACACATGAATGAATTTGACCCAAACAGACCAAATAAAATCTTTTCTACAACCAGCTGATTTTTAAAGGGTTTGTCTGCAATCTTTTGATACCACATCTGATCACTGTCATCTACCAGTACTGGGAATGGAAACTCCAACTAGGCACAAATATCCTTTTACTTTCCCATGGAGTAAAGATAAATGTTTTTTTTCCATATTTATATGAAGATCTGCTTCCAAGAATTAAGATTAACTCAGATTAAGGCATGTTTGTACAACCACCAACCATGCCTGATTTTGGTTACACAATGATATATCCATTAGGAACTTTGGTAAGGCCACAAGTCTGCTGAGGGAAAAAAGATCAAGAGAGAAACCCAGTCTGAATGGACTGCATTTCTGATCTCCTGGGGAAAAGCCATCAATCAGTGCCTCCTGGATCTATCCAGGAATTTGAAAACACCCTCCATTTGGGGATATTAATTGTAATATTAACTAGAATAACCACTTGGAGCTGGGAACTAGGGTTCATCAGTCTCCTTTCCTCATGCATCCTTGCACATAAAACAGCATTTAAGCCTTCAGGAGAAAGAAGCAATTGCTGGTGCTGCTGCACCCTCAAGAAAGTTTGGTGCTCCCAGACCAGCCTGGAAATATAAAAAAAAGGCTAGTGGGAGAGACAGGAACTTCCCTAGCACCCACGTGAGAACAAAAAACCATTCACCCCTTCTTCCATAAGGTACAATTAAACAGTCCTTCAACACTACAAAACTGAATAAGGAGGAAAAAGTACTTAAACAGTGATGAGAGAAATTGCAAAATGCTGAGCTGCAACAGTAGTGGAGACTGGCCAAAAATTAATGAGCTGCAGGTGAATACAGGAGTAAGAAATGGGAATTAATTGTGGTAACTAGAACAAAACTGACAAGGGAGGAGAATTGGGAAACTGAAAATTAGGAGCAGGAGAGGCTGAATGCAGCTGGTAGATTGCCAACCCGTTGGCCACAGCCACACAGAAGTAGAATCAAAACCCAAAAAAATCAGACACGACCAACTATGGCTGGCCATTTAAAACATAACAATGGTGTTTTCTCAGCTAGAAAGGAATTAATCTCAAATACAGAGAATTGCCTTTTTCAAATTGCATTCCTAAAATTCTTTGAAATCATGAAGTATAAATGGCAGATATTCAACCAAGAAATAAGAAACAGGAGGGCAAAAGCCTGTTGCAGAAAAAAAGACCTATAGGGATACATTTAGGATGTATGTTTATTTTATTTTTTTTAATTAATAAAAGGCAAGGCAGACATTTGAAGTGTGAGAGAGAAGGCTACTATCTTTAAGTTAGGAATCAAGGGTGATTTATTTATGGCTTTTCCATTTATTTATCTTTAACAGCTGCTTGGATTTTTAATTTTAATTTTGATTTGAATACTACTGTAGTTTAATGTGATTTTTTTTTCTACCTGGAAATGTTGTGTATAGAACTAAAACCACTAGATCTATTAACTTAAGTGTATAAAACAGGAACTTTGCTAAAAGAATGTTACTAGCCATAGGGACCTGTATGACTTTAATCCCTAGCTGTTCAAGGTAAATTATCAACAATTTCTTTAAACATGTTTTGTGCCCACAATTAATTTAAACAAGTTACTAAGTGGCTGTGAGTCATATCAATCTGCCTTTTGATCCACCTGTGCTGTACACATTAATGCTTTTGTCTCCTATGAGTAGAAGAGTGGCTGAAGTCCCAATATCAAAGAGCAGAGGGGAAGAGAGGATGATCTCTCTGAGGCCAGGCTCCCTTCCTTGTGCTGCTCTGCACTGTGAGGTCCTCAAGGCACCTGTGTACAAATAAATGGGGTTTGTTTGTACAGACATTGGGTTGAGGACTGCAGAGTCTCTCCAGACAGTCATTATCTCTGCCATTACAATTATTTTTCACTAATATCTAAACTAAATCTTCTTTGCTTCAATTTATTCCTTTATTTTTTTTTGACCAGACTGCTACAATTACTGTAATAAAATGTTCCCTACCTTTTTGCTCAAATATGGAAATGGCCATTGAGACATTACAGCCTCCTCTGATTTTCTTACTGGCATTTTCTGAAGTGAGTGACTTCACTGCTCTCCAGTGGGTTGGGGGTATTATAGCTTTCTTTGAGGACAGTGCCCAGAGAAGGATGCTGGGCTCACACCCAGGTTTTATGGGAGGAAGGCAGAAGATCACTGTTGTACTTCTGTCTGTACACACAGCTGTGGAGCTTGTCCTTTTTCGTAGTAGGTGGCCACTACTGAATTGTGCCAGCTTACATGGCACGGTGATGCCCAGATCCTTTGCAGTAAAGCGTAGCTGGTTGTTCCTCTTTGTATAGTTGACTCTTCTTGGGTCAATGAGGTGTCTTCAGCTGTTGGTTATGTAGTCTGAAAAATGAAGCTGCTATCTTTCTCTTTTACCAAGGTCACTTTTCTTTTTTGATTCTAACCCATGGAAAATCTGTAGTTCCTTTACCTGTGGGGATTTTTATGTGTGGGTGAGAGTAAGGAATCTGCTGGCCTGATTCTTTAACATAGCTGCATGAATGAGGGTGAGAACCACCATCACTGTTTGCCATAAGGGTTCTGGATGTATAAATTGTTAAGATAAATTGCCGTGACAATAAATTCTGAGAACATGCTCAAATGCTAGATGATAGTCCTTATTTATAAGTATGGACATGGACAGTAAATATCAAACAATATTAAGTCACGATTGTAAATGTTACCTTGTTAGTGGCATTTGCACAATTTTTATTGTACTTTTCCTTTGCTCCCAAAATATAATATGCTGCATTTACCACCATTGTTTGGTTTTTGGTTTTTTTTTTTTTTTTTTTTTTTTTTGTTTTTTTTTTTTTTTTTTTTTTCTTTTTTTTTTTTTAATTTGACTAGATTTTGAAATCTATTAGATTCATCACAGATGTCAGCTTTCAAAAGAGGTACTATTTACCACCCTTGCACTTTAACTTGTGGCTGCTTTTTCCAGTGTATCACATAAATGAAACATTTCAATATTCATAAAACTATTCCATCCACCTCTTTAGTCCTTTTTCCACTTTGTTTTTACACATCTTTCTTTCACACGAAAGATGTGTGGCAATGACATATTTAATGTAACATTCTTTCCCACCTTTTTGCTGAGAGGAATGTATAACCTGAAATCTATGACCTTTTTTTGAGTTCATCTGTTCTGATGCACTGTTCTTTATACTATTAATCTTTTCTTTCAGACACTCTTTCTTCTTTCCCTCCTCCCTCTCAGTAAGATCTTTTTTAGGATTCTCCATCTTTTATAGTTTTTTTCCTTTGTTCCTCTGATCCTCGCTCCAGTGATCTCTCCTGCATGTTCCTTCCATGCCCACCAATGATCTTAACACTTACCTCCTCTATCTTTCTTGGAATTGAAAGAAACTATCCAGGGGGAAGGGGTGGGGAGGGAAGAGAGAAAGCATTAAATGAAAGGCAGGCCAGCTCTAGGACTAGAGCTGATGCAGAACCAGGACCTGATCTCAGAGGACTCTCCTGCCCTTGGGTGCCTGCCTCTCCCCTTCCCCACCCTGCTCCCAGCAGCTATCTACTCCTCCAGCTGCTGCTACTGCCCCACTCCTCTTGAGGGTTGGTGGGGAATCAGACATAACCACACAAAACATTCTGGGGGGCATTAATGTTGAATTTCATCAATGGCTAGACTTTATTTTAAACGTTCTGGTATTTTAAAAAGAGGCACTAGCAGCAAAGAAAACTGCTGAAGATACAATGCAGGCAATTAGATAGATAACGCTCACTTAACGAGGGAATTGGTTTCCAGAAAGTCAGTTTTAGAGAACGGTTCAGTTTTTAACGCCTACGACAGTTTGGGTTACTCCATTTCTCCTTCCTCCAGCCCACCTGAACGGCTTCAGCAATTTTGGTGGCTCCCAGACTAGCAAGGCCTTGCTAAATCTCTCTAGTCTTACTTTCCTTCCCAATCCCGTTTCTCACGCTTGTCTGTCGTTGTTGCAAACCCCAGGCGCAAAGGATCAACTGCAGCTGCCGTCCCACCTGTGTGCAGGAGGGGATTTTCACCTCGCCCAGGTTTGGGGTGGAGCGGAGCCCACTTCCGGCTCAGGGAGAGGGGCTTTTGTTGTGCTTGTTGCTATGGCAACCGGGGGTCAGCTGACTTGGTTGTTTACCCCACGGAGGGGTGGGCGGGTCAGCTGACCCAAACTGACCAATGGGGTGTTCCAGCCAATCTGCCACGCTCACGATAAAAGTTGAGGGGCGGAAGGGGCCGCGTTGCCTCTTCTTCTTCGGCTGTGCCTTGTGGGCCCCTCTTCGATGAGGAGAACCCTGCGAATTTGGTTACCGTTGATCCTCGTCAGAGTGTTGTAGAGCGCAGTTCCTGGTCACTGATACCTGTCTGGAACTTTCCCAGTCTGTGCCGGTGAGATCTCCCTGGGAGCTTGATATGATTTTGCCTGTATATTTATATATTGTAGCTATTTCACTAGTTCTGCTTTATTTCATTTGCTTAGGGTTTTGTTCCTGAACTTGTGACTTTCCTTTTTCCTCCTCTTGGAGCAAGAGGTGGGGGAGAGCATCTGTCATCTTGTCATTGGCCAACCCAACCCATGACACATGTCTGTTTGTTTTCCTCCTTTGATGAGAGCACTTAAAATATCAGACTCACTTTGTTCCAAAATGCTTCCTAGTACAACTCCTTTCATGCAGACCTGAATCATCTACTTTTTCTCCATCCTTGTGTTTTATCAACATTTGCGAAAAAAATAAACAGCTGACAGATCAGTCAAACTGACATGGAAGACCTGAATTTTAGTTATTTATTCTACTGTTGACTAGAATAACATGCAAACAAGTTGACCTCTACTCTCTCCCTGAACCCCATTGCCATGTGAAAACTGTTCTTCAGGATTCCTATCTACAAGAAGCACCAAGTATCTGCTAACCTTTCAGTGCCTCTGTTGGCATCCCCCACTGTTTCTTCCTGCCCCCAACTCCCAGAGTATTTCCATTGAAATCAGAATACCTGTAAGACTGATTTTTTGAAGTGTAGTTACCCTTTGCTTAGCAGGTACTACTGTGCTTGTTAGCTGATGTCAGTTGTGGCACCTTTTTGGTAGAGTAAGGTGGCATTGGGTGTCTTTTGAAAGATGGTTTGGGCTCCTGCTACTCTCTCTGCTCCAGACCATGCCACGTGCTGGGAATACACCTTTGTCTCTAGAAAGCTTTTGAATGGAGCTTCTTTCAACCAACAGCACACACTAGGGAGAGTGGCTTTGATTGCTTTTTGTTGGTGAATTTCATAATGAAAAAGAAAGAAAATGAGGGTTTAGAGGCCAGAAGACCTCAAGGAACAAGAAAAATTTAAACAAAGCCCATAAAAAGAACAGCTGTGATAATGCCATCAAAGCCCACCACCAGCCTCTTACTGTGGCTATCATTTTCTGAATCCTGAGAGCCCTCAGGATGGCTGCCAATGTTCTACCCTGTGTGTTTAATGCTGTGATCAGGGAAGCATCAGGAGTAAGCAGAAGGAGGAGAGAGAGACCACAGGGGATGTGTGTTTGGTGGTGCTGTCTCACCCGGGGGTCAACACTGGGAAATAAAAGGCTTAGCACTGGGGAGTCAAGGATTTTGATCTACATACCTTTAAAACCACATAGAGCCTTCTGCTTTTATTTTTCATCCAAATAAAGATTTTTTTAATGTGCTGCTTCAATTGCATTGTATAAAGAAGAAAAAGAAGAAAGAAGAAAAGCATTTCTGTGTCCAACATGATGAAGTCTAATTTTGCCCATTGAAGCTGCATCCTTTTCCAGTTCTTTCAGGAATTTCTGCACAAGGATAGAGATCATTACCCCCACCCTGATAACTGAGGCCTCATGATCTTCTGTATGTAGCAGCAGTGGGAGCTGCCTACTTCTTGCTCTGTTAGAAAAGCTGTCTGATGCAGCTTCATGTAATGCAGACATGGCTTCTAACAGCTCTGTCCTGTGGGTAGTCTTACTTTCTGTTTTATTGGTAGTGACGTGGTAGCACCCGCATGGCCAGTGTATCAGTGCTGATTGTGGTACAACACTGCCAAAATTTTCATTCTGCGAAGGAAAAATGTGTAATCTGAATGGTACTACTTTGATTTTCATGCTGAGTATGAAAAATACTAGAGATGTTCTTTGGATGGGATATTTTAGTCATTATAGCTCATTATTTGAGAAATCTAAGTATAGCATAAAGTCAAAAAAACAAAGGAAGCCAGTCAAAACAATTTTCTTTACCATAGTAAAGCAAACTGGTGTTATCTGTGGTTTGCCTTTTTTTTCCCCTTTCTTTATTTTTCCTTATAATTCTGAAGTGATGATGTCTTTCAGGTTGCTTTTTTTTCTTTCTTTCTTTCTTTTTTTTTTCTCTCCTCTTTTCTCTGGCTGAGTCTTGCTGATTTATGTGCAGAGAATCCATAGTCGTAGGGAACAAATAAAAACAGCTTTATTTTCCTCTCGCAAAAGCCTCAGCTGCGGTGATGTTAAGTCGCCAGGCAGCAACTGCAAGCTTCGCTTCCAACGTCAGCATCCCTTAAAGCCTTCTCCTCCCGCCGGTCCCGCGGCGGGGCAGGAGTGACACCTCGTGGGTGCGCGTAGGAACCGCGCCCGGCGGGGAGCCCACAACGCCCGCGCTTCCTCCGGGGAGGAGGGCAGGAGCCCAGGCGTCCCGAGTGGGCAGCACCCACCTGCGTGCCCGGGCGGGAGGCGGACGGGACCCCCGGGCTGCAGCTGTGGGGGCTGCCTCAGCCCCTTGTGCTGCCCCAGCGGGAGGCCTCATCCTGCCCCTCGCCACACAAACCCTCCCTGTCGTTCCCCTCTCCCCTTGTGGCTCTTTTTCCTGGCAGAATGGTGGGTTTCCAAAGAGAAAAAGCATGTTGAGTTAAAAAGAGGAGCAGGAGGCGGAGATGTCAGACACCAAGGTGACAAAGTCCCTCCCACTGTAAGTGAAGATAAGATCAACTGAGGAACCTGAAGACATAGAATTCCATGGGACCTGATGAAATACATCCCAGAGTCTTGAAGGAACTGGCCGATGTAGTCGCCAAGCCACTTTCCATGATATTTGAAAAATCACTGCAGTCAGGTGAAGTCCCTGAAGACTGGAAGAAAGGAAACATCACACCCATTTTTAAAAAGGGTAGAAAGGAAGATCCTGGGAACTACTGGCCTGTCAGCCTCACCTCCAAGCCTGGGAAGATAATGGAACAGGTCCTTCTAGATGCCATGCTTGGGTATATGGAAGACATGGACAAGTTTCAGGACAGACAGCGTGGCTATACTAGGGGCAGGTCCTGCCTGACTAATCTAGTGGCCTTCTATGACAGAGTTACAGTGTTGGTAGATAAAGGACAACCTGTGGATGTGATCTATCTNTGGACTGTTCAGTGGATAAGGAACTGGCTGGATGGTCGCATCCAGAGGGTGGTGGTCAATAGCCTGAGGTCCAGCTGGAGAGCAGTCACAAGTGATGTCCCTCAAGGGTCTGTGCTGGATTGGATACTGTTTAACATTTTTATCAATGACATAGAGGAATTGAGAGCACCATTAGTATATTTGCAGATGACACCAAGTTGTGTTGTGTTGTCAATACACTGGAGGGATGGAATGTCATCCAGAGAGACCTGGACAGGCTGGAGAGGTGGGCCTAGATGAACCTCGTGAGGTTCAACAAGAACAAATGCAGGGTTCTGCACCTGGGCTGGAACAATCATCACTATCAATACAGACTGGGGGATGAGGTATTAGAAAGCAGCACTGAGGAAAGGGACTTGGGAGTGCTGATGGACAAGAGGATGGATATGAGCAGGCACAGTGCGCACTTGCAGTCCAGAAGGCTGATCACGTCCTGGGCTGCATCAAAAGATGCATTGCCAGCAGATCCCGAGAGGTGATTCTGCCACTTTACTCTGCTCTGGTGAGAACCCACCTGGAGTACTGTGTGCAGGTCTGGAGCCCTCAATATAGGAAGGATTTGGACCTGATGGAGCGAGTCCAGAGGAGGGCCATGAAAATGATCAAGGGGCTGGAGCACCTCTGCTATGAAGATAGGCTGAGGGAGCTGGGGTTGTTCAGCCAAGAAGAGGAGACTTTGGGGAGACCTAATAGCAGCCTTCCAGTATCTGAAGGGGACCTACAGGTAGGCTGGGGAAGAGTCTGTTTACAAAGGCCTGCTGTGATAGGATGAGGGGCAACGGCTTTAGGTTGGAGAAGAGTAGGTTTAGATTGGATATTAGGAAAAATTTCTTTACTGTGAGGGTGGTGGAACACTGGAACAGGTTGCCCTGGAGACATCAAGGTGAGGCTCGATGAGGCCCTGGGCAACCTGGTCTAGTTGGGGGTGTCCCTGCAACTGCAGGTCAGACTAGATGACCTTTGGAGGTCCATTCCGGCCTGGATGATTCCATGATTCTATGTAGTGGTTGGGGCATGTAGGGGATGAGCTGTAGTGTGCTGTGGCTGATGTTGAGCTGTATTGCCTCATTAAAAGTTGATGAGACCAAGATGTATTTTACTAAGTATGTGGCCAACAGCTAAAACAGGAATGGCCCAACTGACAATAGCTGCTAATTCAGAAAGCCCCCACCTTTCTTCCTATCACAATAAAAAGAATATGGAATATCTTTGTTAAGTTACATCAGAGAAGACCATCTCTGGTAAGAGTTCCTCAGAAACTGCACTGCAAGTTATTCCTTCTACATAGTTGGGATTGCATCAAGTTACATTTGGCTTGTCTCAAATTAACTTCAGTAGTTACAGGCACTGATTTAAACAATGAAAAATCAGATGGCTGTGCCCCTGAACACAAAGTAGCCCGAAGTGAAGAAGGAACAGCAGCAGGCAGGGGGTCAAAGCTGGCACACCCAGGCGTAAATTGGGGAGGCTTTTCTATGCAGAATCATGTATGTGGAGAACCACTCTTCAGCTTTGAAACTCAGAGAAGGAAAGAAAAGCTGTTTCTCCATTAGTAATAGCCAACTTTCATAACATAATATTTAATGAAAAATATATTAGGTATTTGTATGTAATATATTTTTAAGTCTGGAATGGATGTTACAGAAAACAATTGTCCCAGCTTTAGGGGATGGAGAGAAAGTTTGTCTCTGCTTGGATATGTAGCTCTCCCCCTTGGGATGTTGTCATTTGATAATTCCTGCCACATGTTCTTATGAGTAGGATGTTTTTGTTTCCTTACTGTGTCTCCCCCCAAGTCCTGCTGGGTAATATTTCACATGGTCACGGTCAAAAAAAGCATGTGACAACTTCCAGATGTTCAAATAATCAAAGCACTCTGCAGATCTAAGGGAGCACACCAACAAACAAATGAAGGATAACTTGAAGGGCTGCAGCCTAGGTGGGGGGTCACGTTCAGAGGTGGCATAGCAGGCTGGGGGATAGTCTTTTAATATCTGAAGAATTCACTGATGTCTACATCATCTGCTAAAAAGGAGACAGTCTGATGATGTGGCTGGGCAGGCAGTAGGAACTGAAACCACGGGGTCTGGTCATGGTTTTCCTGCAGCTTGGAGTAGTGCTGGCTTCCCAGGGGAATGAGGAGGGCTGTCTGTGCAGCATAGCTCTGAGCTGAGCTGGCTGATGGGATCCAGCTCGCGTGGTGTGGCTGGGGCTAAGAAATGTGACCATGCCCTGCTGCTGTTCACACCACCACCACATCTGGGGCTGCTTCTTTGCTGAGCTGGTGGTGCCTGAGGCAGTGTTGCATTCCTGCATTCAGCTGAGACAAGGAAGGACACCTCTTAGAGCAGGGAAACATGGCTGCTTCTGGCTTGCTCCTATCTGACTTGAACAAACGCCTGTTTAGGCATTAATAACTAGTCCAAAGCTGGGTTTTGGGAGCCCTTTATCAAAAGTCTTCATCATCCCAGGTGATTTTTGTTGGTCCACCCTTCCAACTTTATAGAAACGGTCAAGAGAATTAAAAATGTACAGAGACACTGTATTCCTCTTTGGGAATGTAAAAACATTAATCGGCAAGAAAAAAAACACAATTTGTGTTAGTCACTGGCAACCTGATACTTGTAGAGGTGAATGAGCACAGTTGTACAGTGCAGCGCATGGAGCTGCAAGCAGGGACAGTAGGATGGTCTTACTGCTGTCACACAGGCTGGGTGGACATGTCTCTGGTCACAGGAGGGACAGTGTTCCCACCCCACAGGATCCTAGAGCAAGTCTGCTGGAGTTTTGAATGTTGCTGTGTCTCTTATAGGCTGACGCTTTTGAAGCGTAACTATTTGGGAAATTGCTACCAACTACTCTTTCCTATTGGTAATAAGGCTTTATGTGACTTTTTGAGCAATCCTTTATGGGTCTTTTACGATTTGGGAGGTAATGGTGTAGCGTTCTAGAAAATTTAGTTCTACACCAGGAAAAGAAACAACTTTGTGACAGTTTGTCTGTCACTGAAAGTGGCTTTTGTCAGTCAAAACCTCAGTATCACATTCCCGAAGAATTTGGAGAACTTTTGGCAAGATTATTCCTTGGTTTGTTCAAAGAATCCCTTTGTATGTACACAGAAAAGGAAAGACCAATATACTGCTCACCTGGAAAATGGGACCATCGTGCCTGTGTGCATTAGAGGGGTCTGAGCCTGAGAAGGACATCGGTAGCAGTGTGGGAGCCTTGGAGGAGGCACACCATGACAAGTGCAAACACCCAAAAGTGAGTAGGATGCTGCAGCTCATGAGTATACTGGTACTTGAATGCAGTGGAGGAAAGTGGTGGCCATGAAAAATTAGACCTGGGGCATATAAAGGATATTTATTGTGATAAGTCATCTCTGTTCTGATTCATCTCTGGAAGACTGGGATAACAAGGTCGTCTTATGTTGTAAACCTTGAAAAGATTTGGAGGCCTTCTATTAGCTGGAGCATTGACAGCATATGCTTCCATCATTTATAATGTGGTTGTCAGTCTCTGCAAGACTGCAGACTCTTTGCCTCCATCCACAGGGAAAGTTATAATTACCTATGTGTGGTAAATTAAAAATGGAAACCATTCACTGCACTGGAAGCTGACGCAAGAAGGACAGATCATCAGTCATGAGACTTGATAAGGAAAATAAAGCTACTGCATCACAAACCAAAAAACTCTGGGACAAAAACCCAAGCAATATCTGTCTACTATCCACACATCTATTGGTCATCCGCTTGCCTGTCTACTAGCTACCTATTTGGGTATTTTTATTTAAAGAACAAGCAGGGGAGAGGAGCGGGGAGATCTGTCTGGGGCAAGAGGAAAGCAACTGAATTTACCTTGGCTGGTAAATCCATGCTTGGTCTCCCTTCAAGGTTTCATAGTGTATAAAGAATTGCAGTTTGTTCTTCAAAAGATGTGTCAGTCTGTTATGGATTAAGATGACAACATGCCTTCCACATTTACTTTTTACACAAAGACTGATTTTTGGAGGATTTGCTAGTCACTTCATTTCAGACACATTTCTTAACCTCTTTGGATTTCTTTGTGGTTAAATTTAGACTCTGTCCTTCCTGAATCCTATAAGACTTGCTGTGTGCTGTTTGTCCTTTCGTGGTCATTACTGATACATAACCGCTGCTTTCATTATGCTCCACTAAAATCAATTTGTAAGGGGAAAAAATTAAAATATTCTCTCAGGGGGAGGACTCTATAATTTTGTAACAAAAATTCCCCAATATTTTCCAAACTGAACTTAATGTTAAAAAAAAGGTAAGTCCTTCCTTTTTCTTCTACCCAGATGCCTTCTTCCAAAGCTTCAGACATGAATAATCTCTCTAAATATTCCAGCTATTTCAATGTCCTGGCCATATTGAACCCAGGCTATGGCTCAAGCATTCATTGAGAAAAACCTGCAGGCAAGGCCCACGCCTGCTGTCTCTATCCAATAAGATCAATGATCATATACCTTTTACTTTACTTTCTCAGTTTCTATTCCCTTCCATTGCTTCTTTGAAGTTGGCCCTCCATTTTACCCTTTGCAATGGGAATTGGGAAGTTCCTGCTACTTTCCTGTCTCTGCCTCTTCTTTTTTGGAGTCTCTAATCTCTTTCTCTTTTTTTTTAACAGACATCATTATCCTCTGTTGTTTGCAGATCTTGGCCAAATCATGCTAAAGTCAAGAGAAAGGTTTTCCCTTGGAATTGTAGATGTGTTTTTGTTGTGTTTTTTCTTTCCTCTCCTTATTCTTCTCGCTGCCTGCCTGGCTGCTTTAAACAAATATTTTCAGAACAACTTGTCCTCTCTTGACTAAACTGGTAAATAATGGATAAATATAGTTTTGATTGGAAACAGCTTTCTGGCAAAAGATGGAGTAGTGCGCTAGAGAAGAATTTTTTGTCACCTTGAGTTATAGGACCTGGTTGGTTAAATTAGATCTATTTAGTTAACCTGCCCGTATGACACACAAACATCAGAGTTGTCCTTTAGTGATTGTGATACTTTTTGCTGCCTACACTACACTAGCTACAACACCTGGGCAGTAATTCTGTGAAACAGAAATAGCCTGGGTTTCTTTCTTTCTTTGTCTCAAAAGCAGCACAAATGTATTTTATATATTTAAGCAAAGGCTTGGACCTATTTCTCCCATTTTTTTTTCTTTTTTTTCTTTTTTTCACCATCTGGAAAGGAAATTTTTTTCTGTCATAAGCTTCAATATGTAACAATTGTATTATCAATTCCTTGGTGTCCTAAAGCTGGCTACCTACCTCCTTAACTGAGTCCTGCTGTGGCAGTACTGTCTTCTTATCAAAATGTACACCACTGAGCCTACAAAAGGGCTGTTGCTATGTTTGTTAGTATGAAACTTTGCATATTGTCTGTGAAGCATGCAGAGGACTTCAATAAGTATTTTTCTATGTGTTTATTCACATGGAGGGGCTAGACATATAAGTATTCCAGTGTTCGTGCAACACATCAAGAAAATAAAAACCTAACTCGCAACAGTAATATGAATATAAGTAATTGTAGTTTGAATTTTTATTGTAATAAATTATAGCAATAGTTCACACAACCCAGCTATTATCTCAGATTGTCTCTCTGCAGAATCACAAAAACAATCTGAGTCATCCTGACTTGATTCATGTTCAGTTCCTGTTTGGGAAGGCTTCCCTTGCCACCAGACTGCCTGGCAACGTGTTTTTTTTCTGTCCCACAGTCTATGGTGGGTTCTGCAACACGAATCATGGAAAATATGCATCCCTGCTTATTTGTAGCTGGTTATTTTTTGCAGAATTCCGTGCGGAAGAAGAGCCATGAGATTTTTTTGCTATGTGATACATGTGTCTTTTTGGCACTCTGATGGGAATTGTTTAATAGAGACTTATCACGAGATGCTCAGCATTTGAAAGAGGGAAAAGCGGTAGAATTGACATGTAGAGCCGAGATGGGTATGAACGAGTTTCAATAAAAAAGAGAGTTTAATTTACCTTTATGAATAAAGCAAGACACCAGAGAGTTGTCTCCTTGTTTCTCCTAGGGTCCTCTTCATGACCTGCCACTAAATTCTTGTGAACCTTCTATTTATCTTTGTTGTGGATTTCATTTTGCTTATGTATAATATGTTACTTCAAATAGTACACACAGAGAATATTATTTCAGTTAGTTCCTGGAACTGCTTAATTAATAAACAACTTTGGCACACTCACCTGAAAAGCATGCTAGAAACAGAGAAAATGACTTCTGCGTCGCTTGAGAGAGACCTCTCTGACCTGAAAATGCAGCACAGTAACTCTACCACTATCTTAGACATGAAGTGAATAATAATGTATGACTTCAGGGAAATGAAGCTACACAGAATAATGATGATGCTAGCTGACATTTCAACAGTTGAACAGTTCAGTGGTTTCTGACAGTGGCCTGCAAAAACACAGTACTAATTTTACTCCTAGTAACAGAGGTAGTATTAAGGGCTAGTAAGAGAATAAAATCATCACTTCAAACATTGGCAGATATTACAAAGATTTGGGTTGGCATATATAATGAGGATTGAAGGAACTCTAGAAGTAGGCTGAAGGGCTCAATCATTTGATTGCAGAAGACTGAGCAATAGCCTTTTATTTGGTGGGCACAAGTAAAATCAGCAGAGAAACAAGTTGTAGGAGCTGTGCGTGCTGTCGGGAACACCCTCCACTGGGGAGCACTGAGCTTAAACAGGGCATGCCAGGTCATCTCCAGGGCATCAGCTGAAGGTGGACTCCAAGAGTAAAACTGGTTGAAAAGTAATGTGGCCTTCTGGGGCCCCCTGTGTGCTTTTGGCAAGGAGGCCTTGTTTCCTCTGTATGTGTGTTGAGCTCTGAAGCATGGTGTTTGCTTCAGGCATTCCTAAAGACTGCTGGAAAACCGTCTCTGAGTGCCACCAGAAGCCTGGAAAACACCTCCTGATAGAAGTATGTGGTCTTTTAAGCATATCAAGGAAAGGTTAAAGGATTACAGGTTACAGACGGTAAGTATTTAGTTGAGGACTAACACTCTTACAACCTAACAAAAAAGATATAAAAAGATCTGGTGGCTGGAGCTGGACAAATGTGCAGGAGGAAAAGGCTACACATATTACCAGGGAAACACTTGGCTGCTGGCACGGATCACAATAGGTTATTGTGGCTTTTCTACCATTAGTAATTTCTGAATCGAGAATAGATGTTGTTGGGCTTTTTAATTTAAAAGATGTACTCAAGTTTAAACTGGACCAAATTCAAGCATGTTCTGTATCCTACACTATGTGGTTAGGTGACCACATGGCAACTCCTGGGTTTGTAATCTGAAAATCCTTTTGCTCTGACAAATAGGGCTGGAGGAGCTTTTACCAGGATTCAGAATTAGCGTTCATGGATGCTCATTGTGTTTACTGGGGTCAGCATTCACCTTTCTTCCTTCTCCTGAACCAGCTTAGCTCTGACTGGTCCTGGCTGCAGAGATGCACTAGGCAGACCTGTCCTGCCTAGCCCAAGGATGCTCCTTTTTCACTTATTTCTCTCCTCCCAGGCTGGAACCCCACATTCATTTTTCCGAGGAGCCAGGAGCCACCTTGAACCGGGGAACTTCTGTAGTGCTTTGAGAGTAACCATTCACAAAGACCTTACAGCTCTGAACTACAGCACGCACAAAGAAAACTTTTTTTCTAGCGACTACAAAATGCTGCAATAAGCTTTGCTCGAATGAAACTTCTATTAGCGGTAGTGAAGCTTTGTATTTTAGCCACCAAGGATCTGACTGTCAGATAATTGTGATTATACATTATCTTCAGAACAACTTGCATTATTTAAGAAGAAAGTCAAACTCCAATCAAGCGGTTCAGAGGTTTTGAAATACTCAGATGTAGAGCTGCCACCTTCCCTGTTTTAGTCATTGGGGTACGGTGCAAAATGCTACCAAGCAGGCAATAGTCTCAGGATTTATTGCAGTGACTGAACTTAAAAATACAGAAAATTCACGGAAAAGCCTGCTCTCATGAAATTTCAATCAACATTTGCAGACCAAGAAGCCATAGATTATTTATAAAATAAATGGATGCATATCTGTCCAAATGTTTAATAAAGATAATATGTGAGAAGCATGAAAGAAGTCATTTTCCTCTGCAGTGAAAAATACATTTCTCCTATTGGATACAGCACAGTGGCAATTGCTGTTTATAGCTTTTGTATTCAGCTTCATGATACTCTGACAAGAACTATACCAAAAAATACAGGTCTTAAAATGGAATTGTCAGACCAGATGAGACCAAACTTTGGTAATGATTGAATTCTCTTTTAATTTTTATATATATATATATATACACACATATACACACCCCATTTAAATAAGATTTTGATACCAAAAGGTAAACTGAACTGTGCAATATAATCCAGCAAAATCTGTTCTTATAAATACTTTTTGTCCCAGAAAGACATGGGGACAGTGATGCTACTGGTTTTAAGAGGTCAAACCATCTTTTTCTGGTTGCTTTGGCTATTGGAGCATGCATGGCCTGAAAAGGCAAACGCTGATTTGGCCTACAGATGCCATATACCCTTCAACTGCCTGTTCCCTATGTGTGCTCTCCCCTCACAAAGTATTGATCAAGGACATGTGTATGTTACTAAGCAAATAACATGAATTACATCTGCACCATTGTAATCAGGGTGATTTTTATTTCCTGGACTGTCCCAGAGATGTGAACACAACGTCCAGCCTGAGGCTAACATTTGCTTTCCTTTTGCCAGCACAGCTGGCTCCAGAATGGGGAATCTGGTGAGTTGAAAATACTATTTCTTCCCTATGCACTCACATACCAGTTACAACTCAAATATGTTGAAGAAGTTTTCTCTCTTTAAATATATCTTCACGTACCTGCATTTCAGATTCGTATTACTGCCAATGCACTTTCCATTTTGTGTCACACCTAGTGCCTACATTACCTGTTGATATTTGGGCTCTACAGGAAGAAGAGGAGGGAGCTGGGTGAGACTAAAATGAAGTGAGAGTGCATTAGAAGAATTTTTAAGCTTAGGTCTGGGTCTGCTGAGTCTTTGGCAGCATATTTTTGCTATCAAAACAGGAGTGGTGGTTACCCATCAACACTGGGCAGTTCCTAAGATGAGATCCTGTTCTGCCCCACTGGTACTGGGCTCCCCAGTTCAAGAAGGACAGGGAACTGCTGGAGAGGGTACAGTAAAGGGCTACAAAGATGATTAGGGGACTAGAACATCTCTCTTATGAAGAAAGGCTGAAGAACTTAGTCTGGAGAAAAGAAGACTGAGGGGAGATCTGATCAACACCTATAAATACTTAAAGGGTGGATGCCAAGAGGATGGGCAAGTCTTTTTTCAGTGGTGCCCCAGTGATTGGACAAGAGGTAATGGACACAAACTTGAACATAGGAAGTTCCACCTAAACACGAGGAGGAACTTCTTCACTTTGAGGGTGGCAGATTACTGGAACAGGCTGCCCAGAGAGGTGGTAGAGTCTCTGTCTCTGGAGATATTCAAAAGCCACCTAGGCATGTTCCTGTGCAACCTGCTCTAGGTGGGCCTGCTCTGGCAGGTGGGTTGGATTAAATGATCTCCAGAGGTCCTTTCCAACCCCATGTCATTCTGTGATTCTCTAAGGTCTGCCACTCTGTAAGCAGAGGTCCTGCTCATTTAGCTTGATCATTCTCACTTAAGCACACATAGACACACACAAAATGCTTCTTTGAATCTAGCTTCTTCATCCTGAAAGGATGCCTGTGCTTCTTGCTGCTAAAATACTTCTGAAACCTTGCATTTTTGGAAGAGGTAAGTGAAGGAGGAGATGGACCTGCAAAGGTGAGAAGGAACACTCCTCAGAGCTAGAAATTACAGCCCTACTCTGGTTAAGATCCCAAGCTCTGGCTTTATTGATTACAGTAAAGAAAATCTAGTGACACTAAATACTGATTTTATTACTACTGTTAGCGTCAGGCACAGAGATAGTACAAATGGTTGCAAGCCAAAGTTTTGCCCCATAGGACTTTATTAGAATAACAGAAGGTGAAGCTATGTGGTGGAACACACATTTGTCTAAAGTTTGGTGTGATGGCCACCCATTCCTGAGCTGTCATGTGCTGTTGTATCTGCTTTATGTCTCTACATGGGGTTTTCAAACAGTGAGAGGAAGTGGTCAGTCCTTTCAAGTTTGATAGAGTGAGACTGGCATTGATTTCCTGGCTGTGGTCATGTGTCAAGAAATTATTTGTTCTGCAACAGTGAACTCAATACATATCTATATCCCTGATACTTGAATCTCAAAAACATCAAAAAAGAGATGCCAGTAAACTTTTTTTTCTCCTCTAAGCACAAGCTCTCTGAAGTTGAAATCTTAGTAACACATTTGTGCTGACACTGGCCAACACAGGTTGAAATCTTCACCTCATTGAAGTCTTTGGTAAATATTTGGCTGAGGATTACAAATAGGTTTTTCACACAAAAAGATGGGGGTGGTGGTGGTAGAATTTTGTGTAATAGTGGTAAAATATTTTTGTTTTTCAACATCATGGATGTCAATGCCCTTAGTTTATAAAAGTTCAAGGACTTTTGTGCTAGAATAAAAAAATCCCAACAACTTCACTCCTTATTTCCGTCTCTCCCCTTCCAAGAGAAAACTTGGCAGGAATTGGGCCACG
>VZRU01019825.1:671591-693014 GCA_013398155.1 Pedionomus torquatus | reverse complement strand
AAAAAAATCCCAACAACTTCACTCCTTATTTCCGTCTCTCCCTTCCCAAGAGAAAACTTGGCAGGATTGAGCCACGGCCCAGCAAGGTACCAGGCAGCATCATAGTGGATGATGAGGTGAGTCAAATGCCAACTCAGTTCCTTCTGGTGAGCTCAGGGATTTGGTGCACATTCTTAAAAGCTGCTGACACCCCAGGCTGCAGCCCCAGACAGACTTTAGAGAGAATCCGTTCTTCAGACTTTGCAGAGCTGATCTAACAAACACCCTGTGCTAATCAAAGCAAGCCTGTCCAGTGGTTTTAATAGGCTTTGGAAGCCAGCTCCATAAAGCAAATACCTGTGTCACCAAGTATTGGAAAGCATTAAAAACTCAGCAGAGCATCAGGTCCTTGGTCTATAAGCCATCTGGAATTTCTGACTAAATGTTTCTAAAAGATGACTTGATCATAAGGAAAGAAAATTAACTGAACTAACACACACGCCTTATCTTTTTGGTGACCATAAGAATTACTATTAGTATATTGTACAAAGATTCAAAATGTTATGGGTTAACTGGGATTTTTTCTTATTGGCTCTTTGTGTTTTTCCCTTTAGAATTTGTGTATATTTATTCATGATGCTGATATCATTTTAGTTGCTCCTTACTGATGTATTCTAAACAGTGGGCAACGTCAAAAGCAGGAGAAACAGCAGATGGCAGCACCAGGCTGCTTTATCTGAGCTCTTAGGGCAAACGGGAAAAACATGTGAGCTGGCTGAACTAGCTACGTTTTCATAGAGTTTGTTTGCTTTCAAATTTCCTTTCTTTCTCCTATTCTTTTGGATTGTGGGGTTTATTTCCTTTTTTTTTTTTTTTTTTTTTTCCCTACTCGCTTTTGGAGAAAAGAACAGCAGAGGAGGGAAATTGCTATGTCAGGTCATCCTGTATTGATTTAGTAGAAGATAGTAAGACCTGATGTGACCTGCTGGAAAGATGACATGAGGTTACGGCCTAGCCTACCAGCACTTCACGTCGTATTAAACACTCCACAGGGGCAACATCTGGAGGGTTAAACAACTGCTGGGTAATGCAATTTTAAATACCACTTCATCAAAGTAATAGACTCCACAGGACCCTCTTGGGATCTGTAAACTGATGTGTTCCAGGCTTTGTGTGCTGCAGCCCTTTTGTGTAACACATTAAGGAGAGCCTGATAGGTCTGACTATTGCAGGGTGATAGATCTGAGGTTTGCAAACTTATCTACGGCATGCTGCCTCACTAGGCCTGGGATCAAATGCCTGGTCTTTATGGCTTTTCCCTTCCTTTCTTTTTTTTTTTTTTTTTTGCTCAAAGCTTGATAAGTTTGTATATCCAAAATTCCTCTGAGCTGAGGACAAGATTTTAGAAAGTCAGATTTAGTCTCTAGTCTATTTTAACGCTGGTGCAAAAGATTCAAAAGGAGATGCTATGCTTTTGGTTTTCCGAAGTAGTTCCCTCTTCGGGAACAAATCTTCTGTGTGTTCTTCATAACCAGCCAAACTTTCAACCTGAATAACAAGTGGATTCTTCAGGTCCTTACCAGACCTGGCTTCTTTCTCGCATTCTTCAAACATAACCCAACTGTAGCTCCAGCAATACAAATCATGAAGGAAATGTGGTCCAATTTAGTGGAGCATGCAGGCTGATGCCACCATCTAGCTGCAAATCAACGTACCTGACAGATAGTAGAACAGTGTGCTCTTTTCTGAAATAATTCCTTCCACTGTTTCAGAGCTACTAAGCAACAATTAAGAAAAGTCCCATTGAATGATTAATCACTTTAAGAGAGAACAGCCTAGGAACTTTTCCATTGCCTACTAATGCAACATTTGCTTCTTGAATCCAAATCCAGCAAAAGCCAGGGCCTACGCAGATCCCTGCATCTGGGCAGACAGAATTTGATAGCTGTCACCAAGCCATCTTCGTCATTACCAGGAGGATGTGGAAAGACACTTGGTAACTCTTTTACAGGGACAAAAATTTAGAATAAGGCTTGTGACTGGCATGAGCCAGAGGTGTTCAGCTGAGGTCAATGGAAAGGCTTTGATTCTTTCTGAGAATCTCTCTGCCCTTGCTGCTGTCCTTGTTGGCATATCCTTCTTGCTGCTTTACTGCAATCACTTCAGATCAAAGTTTCAGTTCAGAAAATTCTCTGGGTAAGTTGTTGTGTGATGCCTTTCAAGGAGGGATACTAAGAGCAGTCGTAGAGCAGAGGGAGGAGTTCTGAAGCCACCATTGCAATTTTATTTGTGTTACTGGGTACTTGTAAATTCTGGGAAGTTATAGAGAGGCCAGGGAAATGTGCTGTTGTATTTCTGTCTCCACCAAGCCATATAAAATAGTCAGTCTTCAGCTACCTTAGTGTCAGCAGAGCACAGACCCAACTTGTCCTTGAGGTGAGTGCTGCAGCCTCACTTAACATCCTCCCTGCAATTTTGTCCCAAAATGGTTGTATCAGGCAGTCCTATCCACAGCTAATCATATTAGGCAAACTGTTCTTTGGACGTTATAACATTTATGAATGTATATATGCAAAAGATATCCTCCCCTCACTAAACTAGTTTGTGGCCTATATTTTAGAAAGAGAACTTATTAATAATGCAGACATATGAGCTACTGTAATTTACTTACTGGAATTATTTACAATCCCTCGTTACTGCTGAGTAGACCACGGCTGCCCTCCATCTGTGGAGAGGTCTTCATGTGAAAATGGGGAGCAGTAGGGAAACAGCATGGATTCTCCAAAGAATGCATTAGTTTATTTATTTATTTCAAATGTCTTTCATGTCTTGGCTTTGTGCATCTTTTCCAAGAAGCAAATGCTTCACAGATGGAAAGAAGCAATTTTCAGTTGTAAAAATTCTAAACAGTTCAGGTGAAATGAAAAACAGAGCTTCCTGGAGACATGCCAACTTTTCCTTTTTATTGGGTGTTTTTTTTTCCCCACCCTCATTTTGATTGTGAAAATATTCACCTACCTCCAGACTTTATAGCATGAGAAATGCCCTGCCTGATGTCAAATCCATGCCTCAGGTATCACTGCAGGGTCGATTAGAAAGGAAGGCTCCTATTTCCGCACAGACACTACGCATCTGCTCTGATTTTCTGCAGGGTAGATCCACGTCTACCCCACTACAAAAACTGAGTCTTATATAAACCAAGCTTATACTGATGTAGCCTCTCTTCTGGAGAGAGCTCTGCTACACTGTCATTGGGAAAAGGACTAGTTTGTCCACTGATACTCTGTTTTCTATCAATTCAGATGGCTAGGTAGTGGTATTAGGGAGAAAAATTTGTAGGTGATCTGCAAGAAAGAGTAATGAGTTTATTTCTAGATACCTCCTACTCATGAAATCTTTTAGGACTAACAGCAGATACAAAAACTCCTGCTAATTTGAAGTACCCTCTAAACCTTTGAATATCATACACTGCCTATGAGGCACTTAAATCTCCCACATGCTCCCTATGGGGAGCTTAACTCATCCTCCAGGATATCTGCCTCAGAGCCAGACACCTGTACATCTATAACATGCTATGTGTAGATTGAAGCCCAGCAGTGGACAAAATGGTATCTCCTCTGCGTTGCTGGTAGCAATGCAGGTGTGGAGCCAGTGACCCCCATGCACTGCAGGCATCTGCAATGGAAGGAAAGAACTCTGGGCACCAGAGCTGCCTCTGATGGGGGGTGGAGGGGTGTCCAGCTCCCTGGGCTCTAAATCATTCGGGTCAATTAGGATGAGAGAACAAAGGAAGTACAGAAGAAGGCCTGTAATTATTTGCTGCTGCGTCTCTGGGAATGCAGGTCCGGAACACACTCATGCGTAATGCTCAGTCACTGGCTCGGTTTGGATGTTGCAATGGATTTTACAATGCGCATTTGACAAGCATGTCGTGCAGATCTCTACAGGAAGAGACAGAAACACTCAGCAGTGGGTGCTGAATCAGGTCTAAGTGTGTAATCCAAGGTTATTTGCTATAAATTCTGGGACATTCCCTGAAAAATGTTGAGTTGTGCAGGAAATGTCTGGTTACTTGTGTAACCATTCACAAGATATACAAACTCATCAGGCTCTGAGTCTTAAGTCTTATGACAATAATGCATTTTCTTCCAGACGTGTTCAATTGCATATCTGATACACATACTGCTCAGCCAAGATGACTTGTTAGTGATTTATTTTGAATATCCAGCCTTTACCATATGACATCACCTCCTTAGCTTGATGAAAAAAAGGTTTAGACTGAATTCTTCCCATTAAAAATAATGGGGCAATGGTTTCTTAATGCCAATATTTACTGATATCAAAGCAAAATATTGTCTTGGTTATTTGTCTTAATTTAGCCCAAACAGTACACAAAGCACAGCGTACAAAAACAATATGTTCTTTTTTTCTAAATCAAATCATCACTTACTAATTACTATATGATTTGAATGAAAACAGAGGTGTGATTCAGTGATGGTTTTTAGAGATTATCTCACTGTATTTAGAGGGATTTTCTAACCTTAATTGATAATAGGGAATCATTTTATAAAACCCCTCTGTCTGCCATCTGCTTTCATCCAAAATCTAGAAGGATTGCCTTTTAATTGTCCATTATACAAAATACAGCAGAACAAGACCCAGATCCTTCGCTAAGATCTCTAAGAAACAGCTACACTATGTATATCAGTAGTAATGTACATACTGTGTATATATGTATGTGTCTATGTGTGTGCATGCACACACTATATAATCAAGTCTTACACTTTAATGTAAACTTACAGATCTAATGGTATTTGAACACCCTTAAAATTTAAATGTTGTGTTTGTGTTGGATTTGGATATAGTTTGCACAAATCATTTAATGTATCTAAATCCAATTCAAAATCCAGCCCTGTATTAAACCAAGTCAGTGTGAGAACTGATGCAACCAGAGAGGATCCTTTGCTTCTGGGCATGGACCTGGATGCAGCCAGAGATGTGCCTAACCTTACTATGGGTTCTGTCCTATTTGGAAACTCACGTGGAAAGTCAAGGATTTCAAGCTCAGGTAAAGCATGAAAGAAAAGGTAATTTGAAGGAAGAACTGCTGCATGCATACCTAGAAGACTTGTACGGAACTAATCTGCTTCCAGCATACCAGGAAAACGTGATTTGTGACTGAGGACTCTAGGACACATTTGACTGAATTATGAATGTATCTGTTTCTTTCCTGTTAGATTTCTATTGCTTAAGAAATCTTTAGTAGAAGCTATGAAAGCATTTCTCTCAAACCTTTCTAACATAGCCCTCCTTGTTTACAGGCATTCAGCAGATCTCTGCTTCCACCCACATCGGGCACTTTCTTCTCCTGCCTTCTCTCTATCAGTTCCCATAGCAGGCTCACATACCAAGGGTGGTGTAGTGTAATGAGAACCATGTTCTGTCACTGGTAAACACATCAAAGCTCATTCATCAGCTTCTATGCTTCACTGACTATAAGCATGGCCAAACAATGCCAAGGGGTAATGGTTTTAAACTGGAAGAGGGGAGATTTAGATTGGATATTAGGAAAAAATTCTTTACTGTGAGTGTGGTGAGGCACTGGAACAGGCTGCCCAGGGAGGTTGTGGATGCCCCATCCCTGGAAGTATTTAAGGCCAGGCTTGATAGGGTTTTGAGCAACCTGGTCTAGTGGGAGGTGTCCCTGCCCATGGCAGGGGGGTTGGAACACGATGATCTTCAAGGTCCTTTCCAACTCTAACCATTCTATGATTCTATAAAATGCATCCAACACAAACTTTTCACCATAGCTTAAGCACTGCTGCTTTTGCATGGAGGAAGAAGAATTTCTGCCCGTTTTCCACTAGATGGAGTAAAGACAAAACTGTAGATGTAATTAATGCATTCATTTCCTATATAGTTTTTTTCTTAAATGAGTCTATTAAATTGAAAACCAAGCCTATCCAGATCTAGATTGGAGTGGAAGATTTCTGTTTATTTTAATGTGCTTCATAACTAGGGTTCACTCAAAGGATCCATGGCACAAGGACTTCCAGTTTGCACACTGGAGAATTGAAGTCAAGTTCTTAAAAGATTGGTTACCTTCTTAGTCTTCCAGCATGCAATTCAAATGAGTAAATAAGGAGTCTAAACTATAGAGTTCTCATGCTGTGACTGTGCAGGTACACAGGATCTATCTTCATGCATCTAAGATAGATCATTAATATCTGATGGTGCTGACACCCTTGAAAGAGTTTAGCGAAAGTCTGCCTTCTCTCATTCTCCTTCATTCTGTTAGCCTGCCTTTTGCATTTGTCTGTGTGAGCATGTAAACTCCCATCCTCTGCTCAACTAATTACATACTAATAATAGATAGGGAAATCACAAAATATTTCCTCTTGGGGTGCGGTGAGTTGTCATGCTGTGTTCACAGCACAGGTGCTAATCCCAGACGTGCTCAGCATTGCCCTGTTTCTGTGCCCAACTAGGGGATTTTCCCTATTGCCTAAAATGGCAGCTGACAATAAGATAACAGTTATGGCTTCGGAAAGTGTACTGCATCCAGCTGTGTACTTCGAAAAGCACAGTGCAGATCAAACAGTGAGCATACACAAATAAAGTTCACTTCACTGTTGTTTTTGTAATTGTGACAGTTCTCCATATACATGAAACTGTTGAGCCCTCCTAAAGAAAGTCCAAGGGTGTTTTATGTACTGTTGTGCTTAGCTCAAAGAATAGGACAGAATAGAATAATTTCAGTTGGAAGAGACTGACAATGATCATCTAGTCCAACTCCCTGAGCAATTCAGGGCTGACCAAAAGTGAAAGCATTTTATTAAGGGCATTGTCCAAATAGTTCTTAAACATTGATGGGCTTGGGGCATTGACCAGCTCACTTGGAAGCCTATTCTAATGTTTTACCAACCTCTTGGTATTTATTCCAGTCCTGAAAATCCTTATCTCCTATCACATCATGTTTGGCAAGATAGTAAGCAATTCATTCATACTCTTCCTTGAATCTGAATTATAAACTATTGTTTTACCTTTATTCTTTCTGAAGCAGGAAACATTTCTGCTTCACAGACTTAGAAAATCTTCTGCTAACCGAATGAAAGCCTTGCAGATCTCTGCTACCACTAATACTCTTCCAGATGAGACAGCTTGGATGTTGTTTCTTTTCCACCAAGTGAGGCTCCTTTTTACTGTACTCGATGATGAAATGATTTAAGGCAATAGCTGGTCAGAAATCCAAATACATCTCATCAAGAACATTTTAAAAGAAAATATTGAGGAATGTTTCTGCTTGGAGAATAATCTTGTATTTTCTCCAGGAAGTTTTGAACAGATCTGGGAAAAAATAGAAACTTTACAACAGAAGTATGTATCTACTTAAAATGGTGTTNTTTTTTTTTTTTTTTTTTTTTTGGTAGAAAGCAAAGAAATTACCATTTATAACAAACCAAGTAATTATAAATGAATTTTATATCATTTGATCTTTTGATTAGAAACACCTTTTTGTTTGAGATTTTAAAACTGATTAGTGGAAATTACAGGTCATCTGGACCACAAAAAAAGCTGCCATTTCAGCATAATTACATCAATTTGAAGTAAAAACAGTATTTCTGCCTGCAAGAATGTTTCAATCTCTTCTACAGAGCTTCCCGTGCCAAGAGTTTTTGTCTCCATGTTATTCCTCCACACCTCAACACGGTCAGGGTTTAATGACCAGTGGTGGCTTGTGAAGTCTCAGTTGTGTAAGGAAAGCTGATATTTGCTGCTCCAAGACTAATGGAGCAGGGTGAGAGCCAAGCATTCCCATCATGGATCAGAGAGGAAGAGTGGGCAGGAACATAAGAAGGATGAAGAAAGAGCCAAGGGTTAAGCACTAGCAGTTCAGGCTTGCTTCTCCTCATGCTTCCAGGAAGACAGGGAAACAAAGCCCAGCTTGGCTACCTCCAGCCCAGGACTGTGAGAACTTGCCACATCCCAGCTGTTTCTTCTTCCAAGGTAGTGTCCTGCCTCAGCAACTTGCACGGGGCTACCATTAGCTCTGATATTGACTAATGATTACTTTACTTTGCTCAGTTAGAGCATCCCATGCCAGAATTTATGGGGTATTTTGGTGAGATGTCTTCTGCTATCAAAGGGCATGAACCTCTCAGCAACCAAATAAGTTTTTGTAATGAAACTGTAAGCCTGATGGAACTGGCATATTGTTACTTTCCAAACAGCAATTTGGCTAGGCTATCCTGCATGCTACCAAACTTTTTGACACAAAAAAATGCATATTGTATTTACCCTTCTTCACTAATAAATTTATGACTGTATTAACTCTCTCTTCCTTGACATCCCTGCTGGAGTAGTAGTTTAACATCACATCTTATGAATATCAGGTGCATCAATAGCTTTTGCAATTAGCATAGGTTCTCTTTCAAGGCTCTCATATATGCCTTTTAAAAATTCCTCATCTTATTTTCCTCACAAAACTGAGTATCACTCTATTAAAAATGTGCTATGAAAGACCTGACAACTATTTGTTGCTTTGACTGAATGCTTTGAGTGAAGCCATTAACATCTATTTGCATCTCTTATCTGCATAGGTCCACTACAACTACCTAGATAGGGTTTCCTAGAAATTAGGCATCACACAGAAAAAACTTCTCTAGCTTTTTTGATACTCAGTAGAGAGAAAGAAACACTTTCATAAGGCAAATATTTTTTTCTGATGACATGTATAAGCATCAACAATTCTCTAGAGATATTTTTCTTTCTCTGCAAGTCATAAAAGGGGACCTAGGTGATTAACTGAAAGCTGATAATTAGTTTTTTAGAGGCAACAGCTAGGTCAGATGAATCCCAACAGCTATCTATTAAGTTTAGCATCTAGTGGAAAAATGTTTTAATATCAATTAAAAAGCCCTGTATCAGGAATATGTGCATATATATTTAAATATTAATACATTAGTCTACCCTTATACAGGTAAAGCTACATTACACTTATATGCCCTAATTAAATTCATTTCAAGAAAAGGTTTGTTTGTGTCTCTCTCCTTCCTGACCTACCTTTCTATCTCTTCATAGTCTGGAAGCTATCACTGCCTAAATACTTGGTATGTGGTCATAGTTTTTTTAACTTATTGAAGAAAAAGCAGTTGGAAACATCTCACTCTCTTCATTGCATATTGCTTGGCGATATTCTATAGTGCAAAAGTGGTTTTAAAATTGGGTTGCTTCCTGTTGCTCAGCTTGTAAGCCTCAAGTCTTTATATGATTTTGCAGCTGTGAAATATCATTTCATTCTAAAGCTGTAAAGAAAATTGCTTCCTTCTCTGTTGTTCAGGCAGGACCACCAGGCAAAGGGGAGAAAGGATCCAGCTAGGGGCTGTGCTGGCTGTGCCTGAGGTCAGAGCAGGGGAAAATGAGGGGCTGCTGTTCACGTATGGGCAGCATTTGTTGGGAACATGTTTGTGCCTGGAAGCATGGGAGCCAGCAGTGTGCGCCCAGGACAGATACAGCTCTGTCAGTCTGTCCTTGCCATTCAAACCTGTTATTCAGCCACTCTAGCACTAGGCCTGTCCTTAGCCAGGAAACAAAATTATGCCAATGAAAGCAATTCTTTTTTGATATGGAAAAACGTCAGAAGGGGCTAGGATAAGATTAGCAAAACAATTTCCATTGCTGACCAAAGACAAATTTAAACCCAGGTCACCAAAGGTGAAATGTCATTACACCAAGTTATGCCATTTTGACTTCCCGGTTAATCCTCATTTCAAGGTAATGAAACTCAACTGTCAGCCAGAATACTGTGTCCAGCCCCAGTATCCACACCTTCAAAAGGATTTTGAAAAATTGGAAAGCGTTCAGGAAACTGCTTCAGGAATGCTTTGAGAACTCTTTAATCCAGCAGACAAAGGCGTAACAAGATCCAGTATCAGAAAGCTGTGTTTTGAAAAATTCTCTTTAGAAATAAAGGACATAAGAATTGCATAGGCAGGGATTGGCTATCGCTACAAACTTTTGAATCTAGAATGGTTTATCTTGTAAACAAAGATCATCCTGTGCTTACCTAGAACTATGGATTTGAGGCCAGAACTAGCAAGATTCTTCAGATTCCCCCTGGGCCTTGATAAGTATTATGTCAATGTAAAGTAAGCCTTAATTTCAAGCCTTGTGCCTCAGACCTTCTCTTTTTGAGTATGCACGTAAAAGCTGGTACAATAGTCTCATACTCAAAGGAAAACCCGAGACAAGCTTTAGAGAAATTCTGATAATTAGTTATTTTAAACTATGTTCTTTGATTCTTATAGATCAAAATATATATTTTGTGTACCCACCCCTCCCTTTTTGTTTGTTTGTACTAGAGGTGGGAGTTATGATCCCAACTGTATGTTGAAAGAGCTTATGCTGATAAAAACAACTATAGAAAACAGCCTACTCTAAGACTCTTTCTTTCCATGCTTGTTCAAAATCCACTTGAAAATCATAAGATCATCAGATTTGGTCAGTATTTAGAGCCCTTAAACTATATTTTCATTAAAACAATTTACTGTAAATTAACTTGAGACTATTTTTTTATATATGATATGCTTATTGCAATAGTTATGTAGTACTGTTTATACTGCCTGAGTGCTTGAGCAGTCTAACATATCCAGTGCAAATACTTGCATATTCAGATTCAAGTGTGGTATCTCCAGATGTTTGCTTGAATAAAACGTCATACCTTACGAAAAAATGGCATAAGCAAAACTATAATTATTTAAATACCTAAAAATATTCTCTGAGTACTTTGCAACACTGCAATGAATGTTTTGGCATGATACGACCAAGACTTCCAATGCCCTTTTCTGTTTTAAACATGATTTTTCTAGGCGGTATGCTGCCCCTTTTACCTACTGCTGCTTCATCTCTTCTTTCAGTGTAACTTTGGAACTGTCAAATCCTTCTGTCACCAGAGCTTTCCCAGACTTTTCTTCATGCCTGTTTTCCTCCTACCCTGACCACTCCAGTTCCAGATTATTCTACTCCAACAGACCCTAGATTTATGAAAGTATTTTACTTGTAGAAAAAGAGGAGGCATATGTGCAAGTGCCCTTGCTATATTTATGCTGTGAAGTTCTGCTCATCTGCAGTGTATTTTTCTACTGCAGATGGCCAGGGCACCTGTGTGAAGTGTATAATACTTCATTACATGAAGTAATATTGCTGCTGTATGTTAGCCACAGCGCCTCAGGAGCTGCAGAAGCCTTATCTCTTAACACTAAGCCCCAGAAGCTCGCTTCTGAATTTCCTAATGATTAGAGGGAGCGGCACTAAGCCTGTCTTCTTATGTAACGTTTAAGCAGACAGTGTTGGTATTGAAAGCAGGCCTGAAGATGTCCTTATATATTCAGAAGTTTGTATGGTTTTTTTTTTCTAATTATGTAAGTTGGCTTAATAGGAGGCAATAGTGTGAGCTGTACCTGTGTATCATACCTACATCCCTTCTCAGCAAGAAGATCCATAAGGTTGATTGATGAAAATACAGATCTAGGACTACAAGAAAGATAATTAGGAGGGTCTTGCCTTCTTGTTTCTGGAATGATTTTAGCAGTCTAATTTTGTTCCTTTAGCATGCAAATTTCTTTGTATTCTTACCCAGGCTTACTGTCATATATAGAAAAGTGGATTATTCAGATCCCGTATGGCATGGCATAGTAAGAGAGGTAAGTACACACACCAGCACTGTCATTTTTCACTTGCTGAAGATCCTCAAGTACTTTGGAGCTAGAAGCTTTATAAATACCTTGTTGAAATCAAATATTTTTCTTGGAGAAAGGACAATGCTTTTCCAAATACGATGTCTAGCACTTATAACACCTGCAGAGCCTGTAAAATAATAAACAGTCTTGCACTGTATTGACTGCTTTGTGTTCTGTCTGGATGATTCCCTTCTTGTCCCTGTATAATTTAGCATTAGTTAAAACATATAGCAAATTTTTTTTTATTTTTTTTTATTTTTTTTTTATCCATCAGAATGGATTTGATGATGCACTTAAGCTTGACATATTCTATGATATCATTATCTATAAACTGAATATTTACTAGTTGTTAGGTACAGCTACCTGAAGCACCCCATCCTTTGAATGTTTAATACTCTGGCAATAATCCCAGTTTGTCTGTCACTGAGAAACTCCCTAAATAATTTGCTTGAATATTCATAAAGGCTTGCTGCTTTTTGAGAATGGGCAGACATACGCATTAATTTAGATTCTAGCCCAGTCTTCCATAAGGAGGCAGGCAAGGCAGGTGAGCAGCAAGTGGTCCTCATAGAAGTCAGAGCAGTAGAACAGTGGCTACTGATCAGACTCCCCCAGGGCTGGAAGATGTCACATCTTGTTCCCCGAACTTATGACTGAGCACTCCATGTGCCAGGTTTGCTCTTGAGATATATCATATTTGGTTGTTCTGCTCTCTTATCTCATATTTGTATCTTTGGGGAAAAGGATATAGCCTGCTCAAATTCAAGAAGTTCCTAGCCTCTCCAAGAAAAGGAAAAGACAAATCTTTGTTTCTTTCTTTTTTTTTTTCTTTTTTTTTTTTCTTAATTTCACTGTATGTAAATATTCTCAATATATATACATCATTTTCATTGCATTACACACAATATTCGGGATCATTTTGTTATTTAAAAGAAGGCTCTCCATAGTGAATCCACCTAGGACTGACACAGATCTATTATTAACTAAAATAAAAATAAGAAGGAATTGTAAAAATGAAGGAACAAAATGCTATGTTACTTAATACACATCTATATCTCAAAGTTTAGCTGGATAGTTTAGTCAGAACTGGACAGACATTGCTGTGTGTCACTAGGAGCAGAAAGCAGGAAAAAAAATCCCATCATTTACATGGAGTTGATGAATGAAGTATTAACTGTGCATAAAGTCTATAAAACAGGCCAGGCAGATTGACAAAACTTGGCAAAAATAGTTCAATCCACAGAGTTAAATTATGCAATAAAAACAAGCTGGTGTTATTCAAACTGGTACATTTCACTTTAAAAAGGCAGAAATATTCCTAGATTCCCGACAAATCATCGATTCCACTTGTTTTGGCCAAATCTTGGTCTCTTTCTAGTTCATGCAATATATGTGAATGTGTTTGTTGTGATACAAATTTTGTTGTTGTTCAGTTTTCCTGGTCCCTGAGCACATCTATTTATTTCCTAGGGTTATGAAAAAAGCATCTCAACAAAATAACATAAGGGGATGTAGACTGGACATTATGTTTATGAGGTTTTCTAAAGAACAGGACTTGCAGGGACAGTCAAATGTGGCAAAAGTTACGTTACAGGATATTCTGTGCTCTGTCACCTCATTATCTCATTCAGTAGCAGTTTAATATTATTTCTCCATAACATTTTGCTGGCATGTTCTTAATGTGTTTGAAATATTGAAAGAGGATACTATCCTTCTGTTTAAATCAACAATTTCAGTGAAATGTTTGTGTATTTCCCAAATCATCCACTGGCAGTCACTATCAGTGAGATAAATTTAGGTTTAATTAAAATATCTAGTTCAACTGCACCATGTGATATTAATAAACTTTTCCCTTGTGTACTGTACATATTAAATTGTTGTCATATGTATTCCATCCTCAATGTATCCCTGGGCAGGATTCTTGTAATTTAAAATCTCCCCTGCTGTTAGAAGGAACCATCATTTTATTTGTTTGGTTGGAGCCTCCTCCTCTGTTGGGGTGAGGGTAGGCTGTGTTTGCTTTGGACAACTCAAACATCTCCCACTCCATTGTGTCCTAGCAAGGGAGAAAATGCTACTTAAGTTTGAAGGAGACATGGTCTCAGTCATGGACAGCAACAGGTTACCTCAAGAACAGTAATAAGGGAAAGACTGAAGTGCACAGAGTGAAAGAGCCAGATCTTTCCTGATGAGGTGTAACAGGGACTTAGCAGGCTGAGAATTGTCTTTTCCTCTTCTTCATAGCTGTTGTGACATGAGGTTCACAAACAAGGACAACATGGTACTTTGGGTGAGTCTTTTCCCCCTTGGGATGTGCTGCAACTAGTTAGTCGTCTTTCATCTCAGGGAAGCTTTCAATGAACTTTCCTCTGAAACACCAGATATTTGAAACACTTCAAACTAAACCAAAAAGCTGGAGCACATTGTACAAGGATAAAATATCTATGGCTGGGTTATAGATCAGGTTTTGAGAGGATAACCACCAGGAGATTAGGAACTAAGGAGGAGCAAGGAAAGGTTAGCTTTGGCAGCTGGAGGCAAAATACCCCTAAGATTTTGAAACTTTGTATTTTGCTTTTTCTTTCTTTGCGATTGCATGAACTTGTAATGTTTGGGAGTAGAGGGAGACGTCATAAAAAGAGCACCACTTGTAAGAATCTCACTCAACACGTTTTTCATGAAAGAAATTAACCAGGGACCCAGCTAATTACTCACAGTTCTTGGAAGAAGCTATATTGGCTGCCTTCCTGGTTCCACACATATTGCCTTTATTAGTCGTTATACGGCAAGTGAATCATACATGAGAGAGCTGGTCTGGCTCTAATATTTTGAGGTTATCTGGTCCTATTTAGTGATGTTCCCTATAGATCCAGATGTCCCCACAGCCCTTCATGACAGTGAAGAAGGAAGAGAACTCATCCCAAATAGACTTCTGCTCTCTGCTGTTCATCTCTTCTTTGGCTAGGTAGTCTCTCAATCCAACCAGAGAAAATAGAGATGGAGTGGATGTTAACTAGTCCTTTCATTTTAGAACTGCTGGAGCATTATCAAAACAGGGTGAATACGGAGTGTCTAAGGTTAATTTAGAAAAGGGTAATAACCGACCCCTGATAGATTAACATTAGTTTATTCTTTTAATTGTCTTTGAAAGTAGTTCTAAGAAAAAATCTATATCTATTTCATAGAGAGCATGAAACAGAGAATATAGGCCCGGACATGTGTAATGCTTTGGCATATGACATCATTGCTTTCATTCTAAATGAGTAATTTTCAAATGGTTCTGGGTAGCTCATCCTCCAACTATTTTTGAGAATTCAAGCATTTTGTAAAGGGTTCATGACTGATTGTTGAGAAGCATATTTTGGGCTTCTATGTTCCAAGAAAGCAGTAGTGAAGATCTACAGACCTGTTATATCTTAAAAGGGAATGACAGCATTAAGACTTCACACCCTCCTTCCCTCTTCTTTTTTCTTCTCTAGTTATCCCTTTTCTTACCATGATCTCTTCAAAGCCAGTATGGCAGCATGTACCATTAAATCTTCACCAGGCTAAGTAGGAATCATGCTGGGAAAAAAAATTCAGTCAAGGAGAAGTTTATTTTAGGCCCTGTGTGGAATCAACTTTTTTAATTCAGTAAACTGAATTTGTGAGTCTTCTGGAGAGTTTTCAAAGGTAGATGTGTGAGGAGCAATCATTTCCTCCAAGAAAACACACACAGGAGAGGCAAGTTTTGGATACCTAAGGCCTGAGTTCCTGGAGTATTTAAATAGCCTCAGGTCACCTTGGCTCAAATGAAATTTTACTGGAAGTGAAAGAAGGTAAAGGCAGAGAAAGTTGCTAGCACTTTCTTTTGCTTCTAAGGAGCTCACAGAGTAATTTATGTTTGAAGTCAGAATCGGGCAAGACCAAGAAAGTTTCATTCGTATCTGCTGTGAAATACAAGATGGCATTTTTGAAAGGAATAGGTTTATCCATGTTAAGTTCATTATTGGGGGCTGGATGAGTTATTTAGTCATGTCCTGTCCCAGGATGGGATGTTGCCCAGTCTCAGGTACAGATATATTTTAGACTTGGTTTTCATAGCAGAGATAAAGTACTGAAAAACCAGGATCCAAATTACCACTGCTTAGAGTGCTTTTCTGGCTTGAATCCACAATGTTAGAAAGAACTCCAAATTAAAAAACAGGTGCACTATGTCCAAAGGCATTTAGGTGCCTAATTGTCTATGAAAACAGTACAAGCTGTTGAAGATCTTGACAAGTGTGATTAATCTTAAGAGGACACAACATCCTCCTGCATTCTCACAGCTTCTCCTAAGCCATGACCCAATATTGCTGCTACGACCTATTCTAACATGCAGCTGAATTATCACACAGATAAGCTATGTGCCAAAAGCTCTGCGTCAGCAGTGGCATATCATGTTTTTTAATCCCCATTCAGCAAGGTAGCTTTAAATGGGAATTATTAAGGAGCCATAAGTGGAATACTTGTGCAAAGTGACTATAGTTGGGGTGGGTCCAGTCACTGAGACTGAGGAAACTCAAGACTAGGAGTCAGTCACTGAGGACAGACCAGCCCAAGGCTCCAGATGGAAAGTACGCTCAGGAAAACGGGGAAATCAAGGGTAGCCCAAAGTGAAAAGTGAAGTGAGATCAAGGCTAGGATGAATTAGGACTAGAAGATGGTAAAGCAGCTTAGTTGAGAGCCAGGAACTGCACAGAACCAAGGGGATGCAAGGCAGTGAAAGCAGTTTGTGGGGCTGTCCACTGTGCCCGAATCGGAAACATATGCCAGCCCTCAGTCAGTCTTCTCCGGACACTGATCTCCCAGGACAGTATTGAACCTAGCTCCCTGCTATAGAGCTTGACTGCTTAGTCAGGGCCTGAGAAAGGAGGACATGTGCCTTACCTGACATAAAGAATCAGTTTGTTCATTCGGTGTAGAAAAGTCAATTTACAAGCAGGGAAATTTTGTATGATGGAATCACCAGATCTCTCAGGTTTCTTCTTTTCCATCTTGCAAAACTCTGCAGATCAAGTCTCAAGCCAGGAATGAGGTTGGGGTATGTGATGGACTGTACTGTCTCTCAGGCCTTCTTTGACTCTGGGGCTACAGCCCTCTGGGGCTACAGCCCTCTGTGTTCTCCAGGCACTCCTGCCAGATGTGTTCTCAAGCCCCATGTTCAGGGCTGCAGAACAGTTTCTGTACAGTGGTGACAAAGATACAGTCGTTGCTGTGAGGGAGATGGACACCAGTTGTTTGTGTTTTGTTTCAGTGTGAGACAAAAGACATGGATTACACTCATTCCTGAATTGTGGTCACATCAGAAGTAGAATGCAGTCATGAAATCTGTAGATTAAAAGTAGGTATGTGCTTCGACAGCTTGCTGAATTATGGGCCCCCTCTGCAATTGCCAAAGGACTTTAAAAGGTAGGTTAGTTTAAATACAGCACACAGTAGAAGTCAGGCACTCACATTGGAAGAAATATACAAGCAATATCAATACAAATGTGCTTTATACTGATATTGCTAGGTAACTGCTATCTGCAATATCAACTCTTTCAGTTTTAAAAATCAAACCAAAAACCTGCACAGCTGAATAAAGTATTTTTAATGGCATAAAATTCTGGGTGTAGACCACAGCAAAGAATAAACACGCTATGTGTTTTCTATGTCAGATCAACACTGTGCAGTTCTCATCAGTCAATTTGTAAAAAAAAAGAATGAAAAAAAAATGTTTAGAATGCAAAATGTCTCAATTAGCCTTACTGGTAGATATAGAATATATCTATCAGAAAGGAATATGTGTGAAAAACAAACAAATATGTGTGAAAAGCATTGATCAAATAGAAAATGTAACATCCTTGTTTTTAACATAAGGCGTGCAATGAGAAAATAAAAATTATTTATGAAGTCAAACGACTTTTAAATCTTTAAATTCCCCACATACCTCCTAGGATTATAGTAACCTGTGGAAGGTCATTATAGTTATAAGAGAAAAGATTAAATAAGCACTTAAGCAGACATAAATAAAACAGACAGGTTAAAAGCTATTAAATTGAACAAGACTAGAGGGAAACCTAATCAGTGCTATAAAGGAATCCAAACTAACACAGAAGGAAACAAACACAATGTTGAGAATGGCTAATGGGAAGTAGCAGCCCTGGAAGTACAAAATCTTATGAAGTCCCAAGTCATCTGTATCACAGAAAGTTCCTGGGTTATGAGGAGGAGAACAAAGAATCTGCTACAGGAAAATTTCTGTATCAAGTTCAGAGCTTTCCCCCCTAAAAAACAAAGCAGGAGTTAGAATTTATATAGAGATGATAAGATACACTTGAAAACTAGTAACTAGAAGGAGGCCTAAGGGAATAGCTTGCCATGGTGTTTGCTTCATCAATCCCTCAACTGTCGAGCTGTACCTCTTCCTCCAAAACAGCTGTCTGTCTGTCAAAGGGAGGAAAAGGGTATGCTGAGAAAAGGGGTTGAAACCAGAGTATGATTCAAGAGTAAGCATTCTTCCTAGGAAAATGTCAGGGTGAAGGAAGGCACCACCTTCTGATTTAGGGAATACTGAAAGACAATCAGCCAATCACATGGATCAGGAGCGTGTGGGAAGAAATATGTCTGCTGTAGAGGTGTCGGGGGGTGATGGAGATCCAGTGGCTGCTGTGCCGGCTGGGTTGTTGCTAAAACTGTAGCTTGATCTCTAAACCAGTGATTAATTTCTCTCGGGAAAAATAAACAGGCAGCATGTGGAGCAAAAATATATAATAAAAAGGAAACATGGGTTTTTTGGTTACTCTTGTGTTCCAGAGCTGTAGATCTACTGAATTCACTGAGGGATGTTTTTGCTAATAAAGCTTTTGAATTGAGGGATGGATTATACTGCAAGTAGGGATATTTCTAAATATGTCTGGTTTTATATATTCCTCAATATTTCTATTTTTATTTTTCTGACTTTTGCCTGAACAACAACAACAACAACAAAAAAAAAAAAAACCAAAAAAAACCAACCCTTTTTTTTAAACTAGTTCTGCGTGCCCCAAAGAGACAAAAGTATGCGTGCTTTCTAGAGAAGGAAAAATAGCATACAATTTTGTGGGGAAAAAAAAATAAAGGCAGAATCAATTAAAAATGTTATGGAGGCTACCATTTTAAAACGTACATGCTTCTGTCACGCAAAGGTATCTCTGGAACTCCATTGTCTGTTTCAAGTGCTACGGTCTGCCCAGTTTGGATAAATGTAGACTTTTAATGGCACCTGAGGTACCAAGAGGCATAGTCATTACTTAACAACATCAGCTAAATGCAGGTCGTTGCGCTAATTAATAGTGCATCTGCTATAACTGATCATTTTGTTCTCCCTAATTTTAATAAGCAATCTTGCCAACATGTTTACTGGAAATATTACGACATCCTCCTGCACTGAGAAAAACCCAAAGGGCCTATTTATCTGGTTCAGCTGTATTCTTGTTTAAACAGGGGGTCATGCTGAAACCAAAGGATTACCATTTTGCCCAGAAGACAGGTCTAAGATTTGACTTGAGTACAGTGTGTCTGTGAGAGGGAGAATCCTTTTCCATAGGCCACATAAGTCATCATGAGCAAAAAGGCTACCGACATCAAAGTTGCACTGAGGAATGACAATCGCAGCCGCTGCAATTTAATAACCCTAGATTCAGGAAGAGGAGGCTTAGCATCCTGATTTTATTTTCTGGGCATGCCATGATTTGACGTATAGTTAACCGAGACAGGGCTAGGAACCCAAACAGTGTAAGAAAAGCAAACTAAACTCGGGCAAAGAATGCTTTGTCCTACTTCAGATTTAGCCCTCAGGTGATCAGGCGCTGCATGCTTTTAATTTTACCAGCCAGGGGTATTTTTAAAAATGTTCCGAGAACAAACGTGTCTGAATATTGAGCGTGACACAAAATGTCACGAGTGCTTAAAGTTGCAGGTCCTTTCGGCCAAAGGAGGAAGATGTGAAGGGAAAGGAGAGTTGCGTTTGGTCAGATCCAGAGTGAGAATGTCCCTGCATAAACAAAAGGCTCGGGATTGGACGTCGTATTAGGGAAAAGGCGGGGTGGGGTGGGGGGGGGAAAGAGAGGAGAAAAGAGAAAAGGCGAGGGGGGTTAGATCTGCCCACCAGGTTGCGGGGCTGGCGGCTGGCAGGGAGGAGAGGAGCCGAGCGGAGCCGAGCCGCGGGCGAGCGGAGCCTGTGGGGAGGCGGGCGGACGGGGCGGTGGGNTCCTACACTCATCGCCCCTTCGATGCAGCAGCGCGCAGGGCCTGCGGGCGCGGTGGCGGTGACAGCCCGGGGCCGCCCCGCAGCCTCGCCGCTCCTCGCCCCGCCGCCCGCCCGGTACCCTTCGTGGGCCGCCTGCTCTGCCCGTCCCCACGCTGGGGGTCTACGCCGGCCGCTCCTCTGCCTCCGCGGGGAGCAGCGCGACCCCCGCCCGCCGGGCGCTGTCGGGGGCGCGGAGCTCAATTAATGAGAGCCGGCTCCTGAAGGGGTCTTGGGGCTTTACTCTGGCCGCCCTGGGAACTTACCTGAATGGCCACATCCCTCTGGGTTTGAAGCGACATGCATCCCTTCCCGTCCCGTCTTGTCTTCGCGGTCCCTCCCAACTGGAAAAAGAGGGGGAAAAATTTAATCTTGGGCTTGAAACCTGTGTACCTTTCTTTCTTTGCTCTGGGTTAATGATGGTTTGTCATGAAACCCTGTGAGGAATCAGCTCCAAGAGCGAATAGCATTACTTTAAATCATGAGTTGGAAAAAAAAATTATATATGTGTGTGTATACATACACTGTTTTTTCCCCCTTGTAAATGAGGATTTTAATAATACAAACCCATGGCTGTCTTGCAAGGCGTTCCTACTTGACTTTCTGCTAAGGCTAAGGAAATATTTGTGCTTTCACAGGTCTTGCAGAATTGGAGTCACAGGTCTTATAAAAAATTGCAGTGGCATTTGGCTGAAGAGCTCTTATTTTTAGTATGCTGTTGTGAAAGCGGTTATATAACTTTTGGTGGGTTTTTGAGACCAAAATTAACAGCTCGTAACAAGTTAAACCTCTTTTTTTTTTTTTTTTTTTTTTTTTTAAAAAAAAAAAAGAAGATATATACATGTACCACTAATGATGCATTGTCAACTGANAAAAGCCCGTAAAAATTTAACCTTTTTTTTTTTTTTTTTTTTTTTTTTTTCTCTGAAAGAAATAAACTGAATGAAAGCTGGGTGAATAGAGTCAGGTGAACTTCAGCCTGACAAATGACTGCAGCAGAGATTCCCTAAGGGAAAGCCTCAGGTTAAGAATCCCACAGTCCTCCTGAGAATCGCAAAGCAGCAGGTGCAAGACCAAGCAGTCTGTGCAGAGCCCTAATTAACAAGCTGGTTATCAAGCTGCTTATCAAGCTGCTTCAAGGCTATTTCTTGCTAAACCAGGGAGAAATCAACATCAGGTAGGAGTCTTGTCTTCCCACCAGTGCCCACACAGTACAGATACTGTGTTCTGTTAGGGGGTTAGTTTGTTGCCTGAACTCCAAGAAGTACACATCCTCTGAAATATTTGCTTAGAATGCCTGATGTGTTTTAATACAGATGCCTTTCTTGCTAAAATTGGTGCGTAGTTCTCTGGCTTACTTTTCCTCATCTCTTTCAAAAAGTTAAAGAGGAGTAATAATACTCCAAAACTTTAAAGATG
>VZRU01019825.1:651773-671566 GCA_013398155.1 Pedionomus torquatus | reverse complement strand
AAAAAAAAAAAAAAAAAAAAAAAAGTTGAGTAGAAGTAAAGAACAGCAATCGGCGTGTTACTGAGAGCCAAGACATAAGGGTTCTGTCTCAGTATTCAGGCTGTGAGCAAGGGACCTCTCTAACTTTTGTTGCACCGTCTTCATGAACTTCCATCATCCAAGAAGTGCAGGGAAGTCTTAAATTCTAAACATTTGTGGGGGATTACTGTGAAGCTGGAGAGAGCAGACCAATTTGCTGAATCTCTGTTGTAGTATGAGTGAGAAACTTAGCAGGTAGAATTTTGTCTTTTTGCATCTCTCGGAGTCTGCTGATTGTGCAGAGCTCTTGTGCACGGGGAGGAAGTACGTCTGGTAACAGTGAGATTTGCTCAGCCTTCCATTGCAGCATGATAAGTGAAAGGTGTGTCAGTGAATAGCATCAGTAAGACCTCTAAAAGGGTACCACAAAAATAAATGCCGTTAACCCTGGATTTTGAGCTGATTGGTTTAGCCGATGCTTGGTTTCAGCCACCAACTGTCAATGCTTATGAAAATGTAAATCCAGTAGGTACAGCTCACCCTTTTCTGTAATAGTTTAGTCCTGCTTTGGTTTTGCTTGATAAATTTGGTAACTGGTAAATTCCAACTGCTCTGTTTCATGGTTCTCCACACACTACTACTACATTCACAGTGAAATAGTTCTAGTTCAAGCATCAGAAGCCGTTAAATTCCAGTTTGGAATCGGAAAATTGGAATTTACCAGTTTCAGATGCTTGAGTTAGAATTGTTTCAATGAGCAGTTTGAGTCATAGTGCAAATTTACTGACAACTGAAGAATCACTTCAAAAGCAGCTCAAAAAGGTCTTTCACTTTGCTCTCACAGATGCTCATGGGTGTGGTTGTGCATTTGTTGTCATTCGTGTCCAGAGTGTACTCTTGACGCCAGTCTTCCAGTTGTTCCCACTTACTGTCTATCTCTATATACCTCATGATGGGCCAGCTGGATTCCTTTAGGATGAATCTAAGCTAGAAGATATGCTTGAGTCATTGCTGGAAATTCAGTCTGTGGGACGACACCAGAGCTTGTCTGAAGTAAAATCCTATAAAATGCGTGGAGTGTTGATAAAAGGTCTTCCACGCTTCAGGGACTCTTTGTCAGGAAGTGTAGTGATAGGACAAGGGGTAATGGTTTTAAACTGGAAGAGGGAAGATTTAGATTGGATATTAGGAAAAAATTCTTTCCTGTGAGGGTGGTGAGGCACTGGAACAGGCTGCCCAGGGAGTTTGTGGATGGCCCATCCCTGGAAGTATTTAAGGCCAGGCTTGATAGGGCTTTGAGCAACCTGGTCTAGTGGGAGGTGTCCCTGCCCATGGCAGGGGGGTTGGAACACGATGATCTTCAAGGTCCTTTCCAACTCTAACCATTCTATGATTGTTTTGCTCTGTATGTCTGTTGGGCTGTGTTACATAGACATAGACCTGGTCCATTTGTAGTCTGCCCATACTAATGCTTGGTGCAGTTTGAAGCAGATACTAGCCATTTTTCCGGGGGGTGTGGGCCAGTCCCTGCTTCTTGCCTACACGTGTGTTACCAAGAAGCTTCTTCTGGCTCAACAGTAGACCACAACCCTGCAACAAACTGTGGCTGCCCTACTTGTGTATACACACACAGATCTCCCTTCAGTTCCAACAGAAAATGGGCTAATTTTTTTTTTTTATAGTCTGGCATGTCATAGAATGTCACAGTGGACTATTTTTTTGAGTATGAACTTTGGATATTACAACCTTGTCCTTGTCTGGTGAACGTGAAAACAGGAGTTGCTTTTAGAGAACTACTGGTGCTTCTTCATGGTTGTTTGCCTGCCACTGGCTGTCGCCCTTCTGCGCATAAAGGTTCACAAGGCTGTGTTTATGTTCCTCATTGCATTTGGGAGTGGTGAGAAATGTTGGCTTGAAACTTAAAAATTGTCAATTAGAAATGCTATGCTGTGTTTTGTGGGTGCAGCATCTTGGTTGACTACATTTCCCATAGCGCACCAGAGGTGTTGCTTTGGAGGAAGTAGGTGCCACCTGTGGTGGCAGTTCTGGGTCCCCTGCCCATGATGGGAAACGTCCTCTGTCTCTGGAGTCCGGTTGCCCCAGGCAGGTATGAATGTGTGATGCCCAGGGAGATGTTTAGAAACATCCACTTCAAATTTAAAACTTATTTTTGAAAAATGCTAAAACATTTTTTTTCCCCACTCTAAAGCTGAAAACTCTTCACTTCTCTGCTGTTTAGTGATTTGGTTGACTTTTTGCACTTTCTCATTTTTCTTTAGTTCGCTTCTGTTGTGAAAATTAATTTAAATTGAAGGATGATTTTGTTAATTGTAAATCGTTATCTTTTGTGTGAAGGTGTTTCCAACTAGAAAATAGATTATGGGAGCAATTAGGGATCAAATCCTTCTCAGTCAGTAATGGAGGATGGTCATCACTGCTACAAAAATTGGGCTTCAGTTTTACATACATTTTCACAGGAATCATGCTAGAAATCATAGGGCTGTGTATGCATAGCATGTATGATATGAAGCTCCTCCTTTTTCTGGATCAGTGTGACTGCTCCAAGACTGCTTTTAGAATGCAGAAAATGTTGTGCTGTTTGGAACAATAGGAACTGAAAAACAAGAGAGCTTTTCCTTCTCAGATGACTGTATTTCTGTTGCTAGAGGTTGTCTACTCCGAACCTAATTCCGATGCATAGGTGCTCTGTGGGATGAAGTGTAGATTTTAACATGAGTTGTGCAGATTATGAATTTGTCACTTGAAACCATGCTATTTCTTGTTCTCAGTGCATTAAGTCTTTTATTACCATTTTTTAAAGAAGATTTTTTAAGCCTGTTTCAGAAGGGGAAAAAGACCATAAGAATCTGTCTTGCTTCAGGACATCAAAACAGAGAACAATCTGTCTTGATATCCAGAGTGATGCAGTCATGGAAACTTCAGTTGCAACCTGTCTTTGTCCAAAAGTCATGTCACAGCATCTACTTTTCACATTCCTTTTTTTTCTGCTGGGCAAAACCATGCTTATCTATGAGATTCTGTATTACTTTTTTCCCTCTTGTGGCTGTCTACATAATGTCTGTAAGAGTTATAATGGTGTATTTTAGATTAGTCGTAAAACTAAGGGGGATTTACTAAGGTCAGTTTTTCATAGAGGCTACACTGCCATATAGAATTAGTTATACCATAAATGTATGTGTTATATAGAAATATGCATGCTACTGTCTTTACTACAAACTTCTTTATAGAAAGAAAAAAGTAAATTTATCTCAAATTCCAGATGGTTTTAGAGTCACTATTCTTTAAGAAATTAGTATTTTGAGAAACCATAACTTGTAATGGAACTAAGAGGAAATTAAAACTGTGATGCATTCAAATACAACAAGTCTTATGAAGATTACATTTCTGCCTATTTTGTGTTATGGAGGTGGGAGAGGTAAAGTATACTGGGAAAGGAAAATACATTATTTACCCTCTAAATTTCATCTTGGAATGAGTTTTTATTGAGTGTGTTGGGCAACGCACAAATACAACATCTGACTGTGGATTTAACAGCAATAAATCTTAAAAATTTCCCAAATTTTAAACTTCTCTTAAAACTTGGAAACAGCATTTGTACAACTCTTACAGAATGCATTGTTGACCTTGTCTTGTACAAACACTTGCTAGAGTTGGAAAACCGTATTGAGCTGGTGCTGCAAGTGAACTGCCCTTCTTCACTTGTGTGCAGTTTTGTTATGGATTCCAGCCAAGTCTAGTCTATTCTATTACTTGTCTAAAGTGCTATTATGGTAATGCTAAGTAGCCTGATATTCTACAGTAGTGCTAACAAAAAAAAAAAAAAAAACAAAACAAAAAGCAACCAACCAAACAGCATTGTAAAAATTCTGCATGACCATTTTTGGCATGAAGCAGCATTTTTTTCCTGGTGCAAATCTCAGACCTAATCTCATTTCCAGTGAGGCCAAAACACTAGTTAGGCTTAGAGTTGAGCAGAATCCTGCCCATAAATCTGGCCAGTCTCCATAGAGATAACATCTGGAAAGTAGTCATTTGAAAATATGTGGGAGAGCTTGGGACAGGGGTGTAAATAGTGGGTCAGAGCTTCTATCCAAACGAAAACATCCCAGCTCTCAGATGTCAGACATCCTTGCTCTAGGCATGTTTTTTGTTATGATCCGTCTATCGTTTGTCAGTTCCTGTTCTGTCAACATAATTTGGAGCTCAGTGTCCTTTGCAAGGAACAAGAAGAGGTTGACAGGCAGAGAAGACGGAGAATATATCAACATGTTGCATGACTTAATGGATACATCCAGTCTTCTCATAAAGAGAGAGATGACTATCGCTCGTATTTTGATTTAATTTGTTCTCTGGCTGACACCTTTCAGATTACTACACGCCATGGCTTTATACTAGGCCTTTTTATTGACTTTGGTCTATATTCTTCATTAATGAAGCCCGTGGAAACTTCGCCTGATCCTTCAGCGAGAATGGCTTTTGCCCAGATATTCTTAAGAGTGAGTACTTACAAACAGAAACAAATTCTAAGCACCTTGGATTCTGCGTAGGCAGGGAAGGGTTGTTGATCTGCCTCTTTAATATTTCCACTCCTAACTGAAGCCAAGCCTTAAGTAAAGTCATAGCCCAGAAGCTGTGACTTCTTAAGAGTATCTGAAGCTGAAGATTCAAATGTTGTATAAACTGATCATCAGGAAAGTTTATCCTTTTATTCAAAAATCACAGAAATTATATGAAACTAGGACCACAGTATGCTTTGGTGTGAAAGACAAATGCACACAGCTGGAAATTGAGCTAGTTTCTGTCATCTGAAATTGTATTGCTTTCAGGTTCCAAAAGTCCATGCAGCCTCTTACATGAAGTTATTCAACAGCTCAGTTTAGGTTGTTCTGTTTTGTTTTTTTTTCTAACTGAATGACAAATCTCCCCTTTGTCTACCATAAATTCCTCGCAAGTGAAGAGAAGCTTTAAATACAAATTGTACCAAAATAAATCCCATTTGGTTTTCTTTATCTGCCTTTTATTTAAAATCGTCTGCACCTGATGTTCTTTCTTCTTGAAGAAGCACTACAAAAGCTCCTTCACAGGTGACAGTCTGCTATTTTCTTAATTCTACATTCCAAAATACCAGGAATTTTCTACTATTTTCTGAATTCTACGCTCTTCAATGCAGGTAGACTGCTTCCAACTAGAAAAATATTTTGTTGTTTTAATAGCTGTCTTTGAAAGTATGATATGTGCAAACACTATTTTGAGTACCTATCAGAAATTGACAATCTTGTCTTTATAAAAATAGTCTTGGTTTTTTTTTTTTTCATATGAAATCTAATATTTTGTAAAACTTAAGTTTCACTGGAAACAAGTTTATTGTGTCATTCCAAGTTGAGCCTGGTTCTTTTCTGGACATCTCTAAGGTTTCTTTAAAAGAAGAATATGATATTACAAGAAAAATGTTAGTCTTTTGTGCCAGAGAGCTGTACTATGTTTACTATAATAGGATTAAAGGAAATTTGAAAGTCAACACTAGCTCAGTGGGAAACTGATAAACACACGTTGTACTTGCAGGAACATTCTGCCCAGTGGTATTAGGAAATTTATCACTATTTATTTAGCAGTTCAGACTTTATCCGACAAACAGATTTGTTGTCCATTTAAAACTATGCCAGAGGTATGAAAGACTTAACAATATGGATGTGATTTGTGGAATCTGAACTATTATCCTGGCATGGCCAGCTCATGTGGTTTAGGACTGGGGCTTTCATACCATAGACTCTCAAACAAGGAGTCTGTAGCTTATGGATCCTGTTGCTTTCCAAAGTCTGTGGTTTGAATCCTGGCATGTCTGGTTAGGTCAGCTATTATAGCCACAGTCATAAACAGTGATTTTCAGAATCTGAGCAAGCTAGACAAGGGTGTAACTCCCTGGAAAAGTTTTTCTTGAAGAGGCAAAGCCAGCAGTATCTCTGGATCCATATCTGGTATTGGCAGGCTTGAGAAGCAATGGCAGTCCAATCTCGTGTTTACGAATGTTTGTTTATTTGTGCCTTGGCCAAAATTTTGACTAGAGAGTGAATTCTGGAGAAAGAAAAGGCCACAGGGATGACTTTCTGTTCCTAAGTACATGTTAAGAGGTCATTTTTACATGGACACAAATGCGGCTTACAGATCCGTAAAATAGAGTGAAGTAATTTTGCTATGAAATACATAAAGGAAGTTTTTTTTTTAAATATCAGGAATAGAGGAGAATGCATAATCACAAGGCAATACATAAGCGGCTACTGCAAATGTTTTCATCACCTCCAAAATGGCAGATATCTTGCAAAAGTGGGAAGCTACTCCCTATGTATTAGTAGGAACTTCAGGATGGAATCATTGTTTATTATGGAAGCTACTGCTGTGAGCTGTTCATGCTGTGTGTGTTAATAAAATTATTTGATTAAAAGACAATTAGGGAAATCAGTTTATTTCTAAGCTGCTCTCAGCTTTGAAATATCTTAGAAAAGTGCCTAAAAACAAAGATTTTTTTTTGTTTGTTTTTTTTTAAATTTGTGGGTTTGTATGCTATTCATGAAGTCACCCCAAAATACCCATTTCTTCTCTCGCTCACTTAGGTTGTGAATGTGAGCTGCTAATTTGCTTCAAGATTTTAAAATCTGAAGAAACCTTTTTCATTCTGTTCAATGCACTTGTGCTGTGGAGGAATAGTCTAATTTCTCCTGCATTCCTATCCCATCCAAAATGATCTTTAAAGTTATATGGAATCACTGGAAGTGACCCTTCCCCATCAGATGAGTTATCCTTTTGTTGTGGTCTGTACCTCTCTATTGTAACCGTGGCCATAGTACAGACCAGCCTGTTGTGGAGTGTCTGACACTGCCAACAACGATGGGCATTTTCACTTTGGTTTTAGCTGCCCTGTTCAGACAGTGGAACTGCACATTCATGGAGAAGTCCATACCTGTCCCATGGGAGACCATTGTGTATCCAACTTCACTGGCAGTCCAGGCTTCAGGTCACGGTGGAGCAGAGTTCTGCAGATCTGTCCTGGGCAATTTCACCTGCAGATTGAAGAAATCTCTACTTCACTTTAATTAAAATAAAATATGTTGCCTGTTTGAACTCTTCTGCTTAGCTTCATCCATATAGATAGGCTACAATCAGAGTGCTTGCAGTTTGCTCCACTATATACAAATTGTAATTCAAGGCTGCGGCAAGTTGCCAGTTCATCTCCCCACTCGGACGCCAGCTTTGTCTACTCGTATAAATAACTGGATAGCAGTCAAACGTGATTGACTTAAGCTGTTACTTTTTCTGAATGTGTAAAATATAGGGAGCCTGAGGTGCTAATGCTGTGCTTGTTGGGCTTTTTCCCCCCTATACTGAAATTTAGGTGTAATTGTTGAGAATATTGAAATGTATTTGTCATGTGTTTAGATTTATCTTTACTGTTTACAGGACTATGCAAAATTACTTTTTTTTACTGTTGTATTAGAATATGCATGGTTACATTTATACTAATTAAAGAGAGGTTTAGTTTCTGGATAAAAGTGAACTGTAGCTTAAGATAATTTGGTTGAGAAGTGCTCCAAATTAGATTTTTTTTTTTTTTTTCTCCAAGATACTTAATTTTTTCTTTTAAAAACTGTTTTTTTCCTTGAAAACTGTTTTTTTTTTTACCATAATTAAGGATGCTGGCTTGATTTGGATATCAAGTGCACTATAACTTTTGAACTTCTAGATGCGTGATATGAACTGTTAACATATATAGCAGTTAGATAGGAATGCTGGTGGATTTTTTCGGGTGAGACTCATGCTTCAATTCTGCTTTTAAATAAGTAGTATTTTCTTGCTAATTGTAAACCTTTCCTAAAGCTTCTATGGTGGCCTTTTGCCTTCATCACATGACCGATTTCTCTGAGGTGGCAGAATCTAATAGTACCTGAAAAGGATTAATGGTCCACTGAGTATTCCTTCTTTGTTATGCTGCCAATGGCTGTGCCAGTGGTGTCACTTTAGCTGGTCACAGGTCTAAACTTCTGCTGAAGGAGTCGTCTTGCCCTTGGCTCTGCTGCTGGCTGCTAGGTTGTGTCATAATTCTGTTACAGGCTTTCTTTGTGAGGTTTGGTGTGTCTAAAATGATACACTCAACGTCTATGGGAAACCGGTTCAGAAATTGTGCTGTAAGTGTTCAGAACACTGTATGTCCTCCATATTGCATGGTTGCCTGTTAGTACTGGGTGGTCTTAGTAGTCTAGATAGGCTCAGTTGCTAAGGTTTGGAAGATCTTGGAATGAGGTTGCTATTTAAGAGGCAGCCCAAAGACCAACACTCTCAAATTAGCTTGTGTCATTGTTCAGAAAATAAGGGTGGTGAGGCACTGGAGCTGGTTGCCCAGAGAAGCTGTGTATGTCCCATCACTGAAAGTGTTCAAGGTTAGGCTGGACAGGGCTTTGAGCAGCCTGCTCTGTTGAAAGATGTCCTTGCCCATGACGGAGAGGGTTTGGCTGGATGAGCATTAAAGATCCCTTCCAACCCAAACCATTCTGTGAATCTATGACTATATAAAGCTGTCATTCTTTGAACAGAACCTGATGGGTCACTTTACAGGTTGTAAAAAATGTTACTGTCTTTGAACAGTTTTTTTTAAAAAGTGTTAAAGCCTTCTATTACAAACTGCTTATTAGAGTGATACGTGTGTGTAAGCAAATAGGAAAAGTATGTGAAAGAGGTAGCCATGAAATTATATGTAGATGCAAAAAAAATTGTGATGTTTTGCTTTAATGCAAAGGCTTTTTCCTGCATAGAGGAGTAGAACATTCTCTCTTGAAGAGAATGCAAAAATACTTTTATATTTTAAAAAAAGGCACTGTTAACTATGCCATCTATATAGTGGGAATTTCTGCCTGTTGTGTATTGCTCTGCTATCTTCATTATTTAACATTTCTAACTGGGACATCCGAAGCTTTTGTTTATGGTTTACAGAAGGTCACCCATAGGTGTAAAATATATTTCCAGTGTAGTAAAAGAAAGAGACAGCAACAAATAATTGCATTGCCTTTTGAAGCAGTGTATCTAAGCCCAAGTACTGTAAAGTAGGGAAGAGAGGATTTGCTCCTGATGAACTGAATTATTCCCTATTTATATTGTTCTGAAACATTTCCATTGTACTTTTTATTCTACCTGATTTTGGGGGTAGTTCTAAGTTAACATCCTATTTACGTGGTAACTTTCAAAATAGCTATGTAAATACATATAATTTAATTCTGGAGTTACTCCATCTATTATTTTTTTTTTTAATTGCATGTATCATAAAAGTCAGAATGAATTTCAAATTTGAGTGAAACTCACCTAGGTATTTTGAGCTATGGAGTTACCCTATCAAAGATACATCCACTAAAGAGTTGACATTTACACTTCTGAACTTCATTCTTTAAGAGTCACCTTATTTATAGCAAGATAAATGCACTTTCAGCTCTAATTGCACAGAGTGGCAGAAAACATTCTTTGAATAGCCTAAGTAATATAAAATATATCTTATCTGGTAAACCTCAAAGGATCTATTTATTCAAGAAGTTAGGAAAATTTAGGAGATGTATACTTACAGCCTGGATTTCAGAATATACAACTGCTGCTTGCACAGTTTAGGAGGACACTTAATTTTTTTTTAATTAAATAGTATGTTTTAAACATCATAAGGTATGTTTTCACGGAGTTTTTAGGACACATAGCGTGCCGTGCTAGGAATATATATGAGAACTTGAAAACTACATTGAAGAAGACAATCCAAACAGATTAATGCTTTTATGCAACTGAAAAAAAGAAAAATACAGATAGTGACAGAAGTGAAGAGTGAGTTAAGCTTTTCATTGGTAAGTCAGATTTAACTACAAGTTAAATTCCAAACTGTTTATGGCTACAGAATTGGGGGGTGGTGGTAGTGTTCAACAAGTGGTTTTGGTTTTTTTTAACCACCTTTAGGATTCTTTTTAGTTATTATAAACTGTTCCTCTCGCTCAGTCACTGGTTGTTTAAAATATTTTTAAATGGAAATGTAACGTATTTCCCAATAAATACTTAAAAAGGGCATCTTTATTGTAGGATATCTGGCTTTAAGCTAACAATCTCGTAGAGCATAATCCTTTTCTAGGAGTTTATACATTCAACTTGCTGTTTGTATGGTTTTTCATCAAGAAGTCAAATGAGATCTATTCCTCCAGAGGCTTACTTGGGCAGCGCATGTGAGGGAACTCACATCTAACTGCTGGTAGATTTTCTGTTGTGTAACCTCTGCAAGTATTTATTGCACGTTCACTCTTGATAGATAAAGTTACTTATTCACTACTGACTTACTTTTGAAGGATGATTTACTTTGTCACTATTTAGTCATCTTCCTGCTATGTTGAGACAGCAGTCCCTTTCCAAATCGTCTTGTGGCATGCAACTATTTCCCTGATATGAAGTTGTAGTTAGACGTCTGCAGGAAGAACGTGCAGGGGAAAAGGGAGAAAGACAAATGCTGGCATGTTTTTGAGTCTGTGCTCAGGACAGTGATTGGTGGTGCCTGTGAAGAGGAGAGTTGTACATTTGTAGCTTTTGTTTGCTCCTGTTTCTTGGACTGCTCTTGAGGACATGTTGGGGTTATGGGAAGAGAAGGGTTAAGTATTTAGACTTTTTTTTTTTTTCTCACTACTTTTGCCCTTCGGATTATATTATTTTGCCTCACCAAAAAAATATCTCAAATTAAGAACCACTGTGACATTGCCTCTCTGTCTAGGTCACCTTCTCATATCAGCTTACCCTTTACTTAAAATATGTCTGTTAGCCCAACCTTGCATATATATATATACATATATATACATACACACGTATATGTGTACGTACACACATATATATACATGATTTGCAATAAAACCTTGATACATGCATATGTTAATGAAAGGAGCCTTTTGCTTTTATCCTAGATATTTCAGCATGGTCTCTGAGTAATTTAGGAACAATCTAAGTGTATCTGGCCCCTCTGGCACTGTTTAGATATGTGGAGGGTAAAAGTAGCCTTTGCCTTCTTTCCTTCCACCTATTATCACTATGCAGAAGACTGGCCGATTATGAAGGTCAAATGAATGCTACAAATAACAATGTCTAGAATGCTAGTTTGGGAACGCGGAGCAACAATTTTTTTTTTGTTTTTCATGTTAGGCAATTTACCTTAAATCTGTATCTTAGACTGCTTTATCTTAGAGACTAAGTGTTTTGCAGGGTCCTTGCTCAGGCTGTGAAGCTGGATTAAGGTGACAGAGGCTGGATTTGATAAACCTTGCAGAAAAGCAGGAGAGTAATAGCTAAAGGTAATCTGTTTTATGGTAATCTGCCTAGATGGCTTCCAAACAAACTGGAGTGCTCTGTGAACTGAGCTATGAAGTGTTATGGAAATGCAAACCCTGATTTTCCAAAGCAGCTGCTTTGGAATGTGGAACTGAGCAACCTAAATAATTCAGTAGAGGCATCACCATAAAGACTATTGAAGAACCTAAAAATCAGGTGACCTGCATCAGGAAATCCCATAGGTGAGGCAGACACCTGCATTCTTTGTGCTGTCAATAGAGAGAGTTTGGGGATTAGGTTTACAGTGTATGTTAGTCAGTGTGTCAAGGTGGGGAATTATTAAACTTCACATAATACTGAAGAAATGAGCATTTCAAAAACCCTGCCTCTCATAAGTGGCGGCTCCCACAGAAGTGCTGCAAAGAAACAAGGTGGCAGAAATGTTGAGAAATGCTGCAAAATGCTTCTTAGTGCTCTCATCTGTGGATCTATCTGCTGAGATTTTCTTTCTGTAAGGCAAAAGGTGGAACTGAAGGCTGGGGAGGATCACTATGAGGGTTGAATGCATAGGTTAAATTACACTTTGGAACTAAAGGTGATAAAATCCTCGGAGCTATAAGAAGATGTAACTAGATCCAAAGTACAGCTAAACACATCTTACCCTCTCCCCTCTACTGTCAAATCCTTACATAGGGAATGGCCCCTGGTGCCAGTGGCCAGAATGTCACAGTTCAGAGCTGGTGAGCCTCTAGGAGGCTGTTGGGATTTCCCAGATACTTCTGAAGATCACCGAACATGATTTGACTTCAAGATGAGAAAGGCCTATATAGAAATCAATTTTACAAGTCCGAAGTTCAATTGGGAGCTATGCGCACAAAGGAACACAGATACTGAATTCTTCATTGATGCTGTATTAGCATTGCATGAGGAGAGATTAGGATTAGCCCTCCTTTGCTTAAATGATTTGCCTGGTAACAGCCAACTGGCAGAAACTAAGGCCTTCCAGCCAGGAAACTGTACCAAACAGGACACTCATGTTATGAAGCCTACAATTAATGCACACATTGTGGGAAAGTTAGCATTAGCTTCAGAAAAATAGTCAGTTACTTGTCACTCTTGCCAAAAATGTAGTTAATGACTTCAGAAAGTCTGGCATCTCTGATGTCAAATATTAGTCAGATATTAATTTTGTTTCACTGAAATCTATGGAATATGGGGGCTTCTAGTTGCATTCTCATGTTTCACCTCCCTGTTTTACCCATAATGGTCTTCCATAATGGTCTTAACTTCCATTAAGTTCTTCCTGATCCCGATAGCTGAGGAGGGGGGGTGGGGGGGAACGTGGAGGGGAAGAAAAAACCAACAGTAGGAGATATTTGATTGTGGAGCGTCACTATTTAATTACTATAGCCTCCAAAATTTTTGGAAAGGCATGTAAATGGAGACTGAACCATTCTTGGATATCCCATGTGAGACCACTGGGCAGCTCTGCTAAATCACAAATCCAAGGCACTAACACAAGCATTGGGGTTACCATTGGCCCATAAAACAGGACTTCCAGAATTTTTGCTGGTTTGTACGTCTTTAAAAAGAAGGAAATTGTTCAGCCTTACAGGCAATTTTGGGGGATACATTTTAGCCACAGTTTATAGAGCCTGTTCAACTATTAGTGTTCTTATATAGCTACCTAGGTTAGGTTTACTTAGTGTGTTCCACTAGGCTGAAAATGGATATTTGTGAAGCTTACTCTTCCTTCCTCCTTCTTCCCCCTTTATAGAAGTTTAATTAATTAAAAGTAAAATGAAATTTTAAATAGGCAAAATAACTAAGGAAGATCCATGATACTAAGAAGAAATGGAAAACAGTTTGTATTTGAGTTACAAGAAATTCCAAGAACGTAAATGTTGTTAATCTATTGTTTTAAATTACTTCCTGGTCAGTGATTCTTATGTGGTTGCTGTTTTTTTTGTTGGTTTGTTGTTTTTTTTCCCCATCGGTCAGCTATCACAATAATCCCTCTGTAAGCATTTGCTTCAAACTGACCAGGTATTTTTAATGACAGTACTTTTTTTGGCCGCCTGAGCTGTGTGAAATATCAGTGAGTCTACCTGAAGACAGACCCTTGCCTAGTCTAAATGACTGCATGTTGTATACATCAAGGACACTGCACTGATATTCCCGCAGAGCAAAATCATTGGCTCCATTGAAGAAAAATATTGGGGTTTTTTATTATTCTCGTGAAGCCAGTATTTCTTAGATAAATCCTCTGAAATAATTTAAAATACATATTTGCGCAGAATCATCACTCCCTCCACATTTCTTCCCCTCCCCTGAGGTACTGGTCATGGTGGAAAGGTGTGTGGGATTTCTTGTCAGTAGAAATTGTTGCAGCATTGCCTACTGCCTGCAGCCTCGCAGCTTCTTCTCATACTCTGCTTTACTAATCTGTTTCAGGATTCTGTCTTGTTTTAAACTTCCCTTTTGTTTAAATTCTACAGTAATTCCTTGGCAATGAGTGAGATACTTTTTATTAGAATCTGAACATAAGTATACCCAATTGACCATTGCTTTTCATTGGGTTCCAAGACAGTATAAATGTAACATTGGTTTAAAAAGAACTGGCTTCTCTCGGAACAGCAGTACTAAGAAGAATTCTATACCAGTTACTAAATAAATAAGAATAAGAGTAAATCAAAGTAAAGAAATAATCAATATTGGTGTTGTAAGTTACTCTTTGGTGAGTGCCTCTTTTCCTGGTTTTTAGGAAACCACACGCTGCAATATCACTCCACCTCTTTAATGTGGTCAGAAATAGTAGACTATTATCTACGTAAGGGAGAAGCTCCTCACAGGGAAAATGTTGAGGAGATGCCTTTACTCTGTGGGCTGATGTTAGGGAGTTAGCACCAGTAAGTAAACCAAATTTCAAAGCTGATCTCAATCTCGGGAGGATAAAGAAGGCAGGTGGCAAAGTGGAATGTGGTTCCAGTGTGTGTTCAGTTTCTGTTTGAGGGCAATTTTATTTATTTGTTGGGCTTTGTGAGAAAGGAAGGACTTGACAGTGGACACATTTTCACAGGGTATTGTTGTGTTTATAGGACAAATACCATAGCTTTATGATGACAGCTGTTGACAAACCGTTTCACACCTGTTAATTACAGGTATTATAAATAGAGAGAAATTTGGGTGGTTGCTGTCACAAGCACAATACAGATGTTTTGGTCTGTGCAAACTTCTGCAGTTTGCTTCAGATCTTCGAGGATGTGCTTCTTTCTGGGCCTGTCCTGCTGTCCTGAGGCCTTGGGATGAGAAGCCACTCAGCAGCCCCATTCAGTTGCTCATTGTGGACTTTTGCTGCTCCATCAGTCTGTGCAGAAGCATCATTGTCCTGTTTCTAGTTCAACGTCTGTTCCTCTGGCTCTGAAAGAACTGGGAGGAAAAGGTATGATATGGCATGATACTGGCATGATATTGTCTATCCACACTGCTAGTTAAGCAGTTTTGACTTCTCTGCCTTGAAATCAGTCTTGAAAGATTGTTTAAAACTGTGCCCAAAATTAGCCTTATGGGGAAAATAGCGTGGGTTTGTATTTTATGGGTATTTAAACATGCTTTGGGAAAGCAACATATTTTCTAATGGTTTATAAATTACATTCATTTTCTTCAACAAGTAACCTAGGAATGTTTCCTCTAAATAACCTAAATTTTGGAAAACCCAAGGCATTCTGCAAAATCTTGTGTCTTGACCTCTTGCCAAGTTGCAAGCATGAAACAAATGTTACATACTCTGCCTACAGCAAAAGAAAACAAAACCAGTCTTCAATTCTGAAAGAATCTGATAGTATCTGCATTATAAAGGTGGTAGGTTGACAATTAGCAGGTTGCAGTGTGTAAAACATAAGGCTGGGCTTTAGTGATTCCCATCGCACATCGTACCTTAAACTGTACTGCAAAAAGTATGATGATGTTTTTCTCTGCTAGCTAGCATGAAACGTAGAAACCCATAAAGATGAGAAGATGACAGAAAACTAAGCAAAAGCCTATGATAAAGGTGATTCTTTGGAGCACAATAATTGTTCTATATATATATATATTTATATTTACTTAAAAGGGAATTAAAGGAACTGTGTGAAATAATCTCGCTCATCTTCTGCTTGTTAGAATCCATTTTATCTAAAATAATGCCTGGCAGATGTGGTGATTATTCTTTTCTCCTTTTGTGTCACTTTATTCTTAATAACCTTGATGATGTCTCAAATTTAGACAAATCAATTTCAGTGCTTTGCTATCTGTATCATAGTGCTTGTTAATAAGAATATTGTCTGAAATCTGATTTGCTGACATTACTGTATTTGCATCTGTGAAGGGTAAAGACATAATTTGTGATATCCTTATGTAATTAAGTATCCTTATATATAAAAATGATAGTTTTCTTTTTTGCCTCCCTTGTAAAGATCTTCGTGGCTTTCCTGAAGCATGGCATCCAGCACTGACACATAACCTACTACTTTCCATTCTGCATTTGTGTAGCCATGTTTCCAAGTCCAAAAATAGAGCCTTGATTTGTCCTTAATGTCCTCAGCATACCATAACAAAGAGTGGTGGGCATAGATCTGATGCAGGGTGGGGGGTGGGGGGGCGGCTTTTGAGATATGCATGCAAATTCTGTTAGCTTCTGCTTTTGGATTATTTTTTTTTAATGAGTCGTCTCTTGCCCTACTGCGGGATGTGTTGGGACAGACAGGTTACTGTATTGATCATTATGAGAGACACCAATGCACAAAGGAACAGTATACAATTTGATGTAAGTGTGTGGAAGCCGACTTACCAAAAAGCGGCAACAGGCTGCAAACTTATCCAGCCTTTCTTGGTTTTTTCAATTGCAAGTATGTAGGGTATGTTCCCTGATGCTTTTGACTTGCTGGTGTCTAGGGTATGTTGCCATGCTTTTCTTCTAACATCTGGTAACTTCATCTGGCTTTTAGACCTGGATACAGGAAGACAATTCAGTGTTTGCTTAACTTCTACCGTGTTAGTTTAAAGCTGTCCTCTCTTAATCAAAGTTCTAATTATTAAAATGGTGTGAGCTCATAGCCGTATGAGAGCTTAGTCCTCTCTGTTGAAATTAGGTATATTTATGCATATATGTGATTGTAGTTAACTGGAAAACATTAGCCCACATGGTTCTCCATCTGAGCTTTTGGAGAATGAAGATGACTTGATTCAGAAACAGGGAGGAACCGTAATGCACAGGTTCCAAGTGTAAGCCTGTGCCCTTTGGATGGCTGTTCACTGTGGTATTTGTACCCTTTGACTGGGTGGCAGAGATATAAGCTGGTGCTCCTTGGCATTGAAGGATTCACCTTAGACCTTGATGGGTCAGATGCTGTTTCAGCCTTCTGATGAATGAATCCTCCTGGATAATTTGTTTTCTGTGCATGTATTCTCATGCATGTATTAGGAGCATCACTCCCATTTCTTACTGTGCTATGTGCATGTGCAACTTACGCTTTTGCCTAATATAGGCAAAAATCCACGTGAATTCAGTAGAACGAGTGAACAATTTTTGTTATGGTTCTGGCACTCCATTCTGAAAGGGAGCTTGGACAAGTGTTTGCATTCAAATTGTGCTATAGTTTCTCTTAGATTTCGTTTTTCAGGCTATTAATTAGCAGATTGATTCTGTCCCATAAGCATTTTTGTCCCATCTGTTACCTGGAAAGACAGTGGAAAACTATTTTCCTCTAACTATTATCTTTCACTAAACCACATTATTTGTTTGTTTCTTTGTCCTTTAAATTCAGGTTTTCTTAATTTTGCAATGCACTAATTGCATGGCTGTGTAGCATCTTCACAAAAAAGGAAGAGCCACCTTGCCACAGTCTTCAGTGCTAGATTCTGGATCGGATCTGGAGAATCCAGCAAGGGTAGGTGTTAGGGCAAGGAGGGTGAGAGGGTTGTATGTCTACTGGAAAAAGAGTGAAGGATAAGGCATCAGTGCCTCAAGTATCATGTAGGTTATTCCTTTGCAGTCTAACCAGTGATTTTATTAAATCACTTAAAACTCCAAGCCTTGTCAGAATAAATCTTTGAAATTACAAGGCTGGACACTCACAGGTCAAACAGTAAGAAGCAGCAGTTAGACTACATTTTCATACTTCTTTTTCTGTCTTTCATATTTAGTTTTTGCACCACAGTTGCAGAGCAAATTTTCAAGATAAGATAAAAGATCATGATTTTAAGTACCTCATACCCATTCAGGACTTGAGATAAATGGTGCATACCTCTTTTGGAAATCTAGTCTAAGTAGAGCTGCAATATTTAAGACACTTGCAAAAACGGATGCCTGTTTGAATACCCCACATTTCTCACCTGGCTTCCAGCTGCCACAGTGGAGGAGTATGCATCTCCCATAGGGTTTGCCTCTGATGTGCCAGCCTGTACAAACATCTTGGATGCCCTTGGGCGTCTGAAATGGTACTACTCATCACATTCTATTATTATTATTATTTTATTTTGTCTCGCTGCTGTGGTACAGTCCTAGCACCAAGGCATTTGGATACAAGGGCCATGCATCTCATCTAGGAAGCAAAAGCACGCAGTCCTGTTAGTCAACGCCACCTTTATCAGCCACACCCTTCCAGTTACATTAGCCTCCTCCACCCTGAAACGGGTGAGTTGGGTGACAGCGTTCCCAGGCCCCAGTTTGGAAGGAGTATCAGGGTGCGGCTTCTCAGCGGGCTGAAGGCAGCCTGCCCGTAGCCTGGCACTGGCAGGGCAGAGGTGCCCAGTGCCAGCATGAGGGCCCCGGTGGCGCTACTGATCCTGCAGGCAGCTGGAAATCTGGCCGGCAAAACAACAAGAAAGAGGGGAGAAAAAAAAGAAAAAAAGAAAAAGCTTTTCAGCTGGATCAGCAAACTGCTCCTGCTGACTGTGTGGCTGCATGGCTGTTAGCACTGGCACAGGGTGACCTAGTGTGTGGGGTGGGTGTGTGTGTGCTGTACACGCATGCTTGTGTGCTGGGTGCAGGACGGGTGGTGCCAGCGGGGACCAGGAGGCAGGAGACTGTGGCTCCCTGCTTAAATGAATCAAACTGCAGCCTGCACTGGGGGACAGCAAGAGTAGATTTAAACTTTATCTCAGAGGGGCATGGGTTGCAATCAGAAATACAACCAGCTGCCATTAATTGCTGCTTTGGTTATTTATCAAGGTCAGGTACAGGGTTTTCTCTGCTATTACTTTACCTGAAAGTGGTATTGCACTATTCTACAGTTAATATATATAACCAGAATATATCTTTGAATCCACATCCTGCAGTATCCTGTTTCAGAATGTAAATTTGAGAGAAAAAGGCATAGGTTTTTGTGCTTTTGGTCTGTGATTATTTTTGCTTGATTCAAAATCCTAGGACAAATGACCTTCATGTTTTGGGGAGAATGATAAAATTCAGGAAGTTTAAATCAAGACCACTCTGTCCTCAGCACAAAGAACTAAGGACAGAAAAATAATGTTGGGTATGGTATTATAATTCACTTCGGGTCCAGGAATTTTATGTTTATTCCCCATCTAACAACACAACTTTACCAGGAAGTGCAGGTAATGCCTCTTGTACTTTCCACTTTCTCATTCACCTTTCCTGCAGATTTTAGTGGTTTTTTTTCAGCATGGGAATGTGAATGGAATTCTCTCCAGTTCATGTGGGTACTGGAACTCTAAGCTTATGTTCATAAATGGGGTAGATCTTGCTTAAGCTGGTTGTGAGAAAGGTAAGTAGTGTGTGCCATCGGCTAAATTTTTGGATGACTGGTAGTACTTAATGCTGTTCATTTTCTACTCGGAGTTGACTGTGTGTGTGTGAAACACACTTGACAAGGCAAGACAGTTGATGAGCTGCTCAGTGGCTCCCCAGCTTTTTCTACCTTGTGAATGGCAGCAGATGGCATTACCACCCACCTGGTTGCACATCTGGGCACCCTGCAGAGGTACTGGTATATAAACACATAAGCAATGTTGCAGTCCAAAATGATACTGGAGGCTCTGTAGGTGTGGGAACAGGAATTTTCTGGATTGCTCACATTGATTCATATGTGTCCCTGTCACCTAATTCTAAAGTGTCTCTAAATCTCATCTCTGGTTTCTGTTAGATGCTTTGCTATGGGTTTGGCAAGGGGCTTTAAAAAAATAATTTTTTTTTTGAGAGAGGTGGAGAATAGCCATAGAGAGGACCTTGTTAAACCATGGTATCTAGATGAGCTCTTTATGTCTTTTGTACATTTATGTGGTAAATCCACTCAGTAGCTTGCCTCCTTAAGTCTGTTTCTGTTAATTCAAATGTGGCTCTCTTGGACCCGTTGCTGTTCAAGTCTTCAGTGCCGTTGCACATTCTGCTTAAACAATACAGTTTAATCATTTGATTCTCACTCCTTTTTTTTTTT
>VZRU01019825.1:626298-651749 GCA_013398155.1 Pedionomus torquatus | reverse complement strand
TAAGCTTGAGTCCTCCCCTTCAACCTTCTAACAAATATGTAGATATGGAATTGTATGCTTGCTTTGATGTAGCCCTTAATGTCATTCATACTGTAAAATGAGACTTTGATTTTGGGGGTAAGAAGGAAGGAAAAAAACCTACAAATGTGCCCTGTGTTTTTAATGAGCAGAGTTTTGCCAAATGGCAATTAGTATTACTCTGTCTTCATGCTAATTTGGAGCTTCTTAGAGTCCTCTAAGAAAAATCAATTTTGCCAGGTTAGCGGATTTCAGACAGGTGAGCTACTTTAAGCTTTGTATTTGTTAGGTGCATTTTTGGTAGTGTTTTCCCTAATTGTGATTCCATTTTTCTTTGACGCTCTGACATTATCCATGTTCTTATGTTGTCCAAATCCATGCTCTAATCTTTATGGAGCTTCTCGACAATTTTGTGTTGGAGAAAAACTATGGAAGCTGAAGTAATCACTCAAATAGAAGTTGTTGTTCTGAAACTAAGTAAGGGAAGAGAGGAAGCATAGTGTTGTTTTGCTAAGCCAAATTCTTTACTGAGCCTCCTTTCAAAATACAAGCATGAAAAATCTCATGGGGCTGTGGCTATCCTTGACCCATCAAGGGCCATCATGTTACATGAGGTAGCTGACCCCACGGGTTCTGAGCAGAAACTTTTTTTTTTCTTTTTTTTTTTCTGTCTCTCTCCACACAGTGAGAATGAAAATTTCCAGGTGAAATGTTGACCAAAACTCATTTTTTCGAATTTGCCTTTTCACAGGAAAAGATATCATCAGCATGTTTAGACTGAAAACACTTGAAGATTCTAGTTCAATCCATGTGTATTTTCATGTGGGTTTTTCCATTTCTGAGAAAAAAAGATGTTTCATGCATCTCAAGATTGTGAGAGTTTAATAATTTTATGCTGAAAGTGTCTTAAAACCAACCTTTGCTCACTTCGGGTCCTTCAAAATGAAAATAAGAACCAAGTTCAGAATGTAATAGTTCTGCTGCTCTGAAGTGATATGTGAGATGAGGCTTTCAATATGTCTGGTTCTCATAGTGTTAAAAAATATTTTCCATCTAGCCTTATTTGATATTCCTGTCCTCTTAACCCCATATTACACCTAAGTTCTTTTAAAAGTCTACTGTTTAATGAAGTCAGACAAAAAAAATATAGGAAGAGCCACTTTCATGGGTGCTTAATATTGTTTGTACTTGTGGGCTAAATCACTCATGAGTTGTGAGTATAGTCACTGGTTAGGAACTAGAACAAACCTATGGATCAGAGCATTTCCCTTGGGATGATCTTGTTTGGTCTAATCAACTACAGTGGGACTTACCCAGAGATGCAGATGACATTCAGTAGCTGAGCCAACTGAATGGTTAATAGGACGGTATATACAAATTTAAACTACTTATACTGGTTCTCCTAGCACCAACACAAAGCAAACACAAGTAGTTTGCCAAACATTTCAGCTCTTTTGCTGCTTCAGCAAGACTTATCAGTTGGACTTGATCATCTTAAAGGTCTCCTCCAACCAAAAAGATTCTGTGATTCTATATAAATGCTTGAAACGGTACTAAGTGGTAGGATTAGTAAAGTGGTATAAACTTCGATGCAAAACATGTTCTCTGAATACTTAGCAATAAAAGTAAAAAAAAACCAGCAAACCTAAACCCTGAATGAGCAAGCTTTCTGATCACTCCTCTTCACAATCCATCTTGCATTTGCTGTTGAGATATGGAAATGTCAGCTACTATCTGACATTGTAGTTGTGTCTAAAGGGAAGCTGTCTTGGCCACTTCACTTGGACAATTCATTACTCTCAATCAAATCAAGCACTGATGTGAAATAGAGTCTCAGTATCTTTGTCCTGTGTAGTAACATGAGCTCATCAAAGATTACCAAAAGTGTCATCTCTCTCCTCTAGATTCAAGGAAGTGCTGCTTAAGTTAGAGCTGGGGAAGAGGCCTTAAATAGACTTGGAAGAGAAATGGAGTTTGCCATCTCACACTGAAATTTATAGCTAGATATGGCTAACTCTTTCCAAGATATCTCCCTGACATTTCTGAGAATAGCTTTCTGAAAGAGCCAAAGAGAAAAATCTTTAGATTTCCTTTTACTTATTGCCTACTTCTTCTGAGCTTGAAAGCATGAGTAATGGAAAAATATTCAAACCTTAACTGTGGTGACACAGTATGAATGGCTTATGGCCAAGTACTGTAAAAAAACAAGGTCACATTAAGTTAATAAAGAGCCTCTAGGTGCTGTTTATCTTCTGCTTGTATTTATGTAAAGAGGGTCCTGAGTTACTATCAGCCAAAAAAAAAAATCTCTGAGCCAGTAAAGTCCCAAAGTCAGAATCCTTCCCCTCCTTAGTGCTGCACAATGATAAATGCAACTGAGGTTACAAGGCTAGAAATAATGCTGAAATTGCCTATAAAAGGGGAGCTCTGGCACTTTTCTGTGGGCTTGTGAGCAGAAGAGGTTGGTGATGGCCTCTTTAGGCTTCTTGCCTTCTTTTTATTCTTCTGTCATAGGGAAAGATCTTACCTGACATTATCAAGAAATTAATGGACTCATTCCACTCCACAGTGCACAAATACAATGTGTGATTCCTCGTCACTTTTCTTTCTGGGTATTAAAACTGGATCTGCCCACCTTACTCAGAAGGCTGAACTTTCAAATCCCAAGTCAGTTCATCTCTGTCACAAATCACTCCATTTCCCAAGTCCTGTATTTGACCGACAGCTCAATTCTGAGACTCTGTTCAGCTCTGCAGTTTCAATCATTGTCAGAACTGCCAAATGAAGGTCTCACCTGCCAAAAAGCAAGGAGTTACTTCTTTAACTCCCACTATTAGCCTTGCCTCTGATTTACTAGTCCAGTGGCACACTACTGAATGTGAAGGGAGTCTGAAGAAATCAGCTTGTGTGTTTTGACTTGCATGTTTGTTTAGCCCTCTGAGGATGTCAAGAGCTGTGAACAGTAAATGCCAAGTGATTGCCAGGAAGAAAGCTGCTGACTGCAGTGTATCATAGACAGAACCCTTCTTTGTAACTGCCCCTGCCTTGCTGTGCGCATACCGACAATATCTGATTTTGATTATAGTCTCCTCTGATGATAGTGCTGTCTCGGGTTCTCCTGGAGACAGTGTCTTGGTCAAGTGAAAACATAAGCAATGGTGTAGTCAAGGACAAAGTCAGTCTCCCCCGGATTCTTCTCCATCGACTCTTCTTTCTTCCTCATTTGGGGTGAACTGAAAGGCTAACGATCCTCCTTTAAGCGAGCATAACTGGCAGTATTATGTTAGTCTAGACAAAGGAAATCAAATTAATTAGCAGAAAGACTGCAAATGTGCTGTGTAGGAGGACCTGTCATTAGAGTACCTCATCCAGACTTCTGTGGCTTGGTGCGTATTCAGAATGATAGCCCTGGTCTTCCTCTCAGCAGAAGAGAAATAGAATAATACTAGGCTTCAGTTAGAGACAGAACTATAATTCAGTCATGGGCAAAGAAAGGGGGAGGTAAATAGGAAGACGACTGCTCTGCAAAGCCTGTCATAAAACATAAAATCCCAGTTTATGCCTTCATATTCAATAACGGGCCAAGTCTGTAAACCAGAATACAGACAGAACAAATATTTACATTCCTCGGGCAATGATGGAGGGAGAATCACTGAGCAGAGCGTGAATCAAAGCCACAAGAACATAGATGTGGGACAGCCACGTGTTGCCATCAGTGTGAAGTGGAGAGGGATAGAATAAGTTTCCAGTATTTGGATGTGAAATTTCCTGTAGTACAGGTCATCCTGCAGCATTTCACTGAAAATTCATCTTTTAGTTGTGACACACGCTGCCAATAACAGTGAGTAAACTGTAGTTTGTCCATTCATTCTGTGCGCTACACATTTTCCAGTATATCTAGGAAGTGATATTGAAATGTTTAGGTATTTAACAATGTTTCTGTTGATATTGCATATCTAATTATGATTTTATGTGTACTCTTGACTTCATAGCACCTCGTAAGTTCTGTACTTCTGACAGTTGTTCAGCATCAGCTGGTGTGATTTATTTTGGTCCAGTTGACAGCTATGACCCTCATAAACTTTACTGTCCATTTGGAAGTATCAATAGACATGTAGTGAAATAAATGAAAATTCCTTCTGTTATCTTAAAAAACAGCTTGAAAATAAGGATCAGAATAGTTCCAAACTGAAGAGCTTGCATCAAGACATCAATTGATGCATGTACTGGGGTAGCCAAGAAGCCATATAACTCTGAAGGTTTTAACTCCAAATATAATCTTTGTTTATAGGCTTCCAAATGCACATATGCAACCAACCATCAGAGCATGCAGTTGCTGTGCTTCTCAGCTCTCACAAGTTTCTATTGCATTTCAGTTGCGTACCTGAGTTTTCTTGCATGAGACCTGGAGTGAACAGGCTTCTTTCAGAGCAAAGCACAGAATCGACTAAACATTTGAAACAAAAGTAATAAAATGGGAATTCTGGTGGACCATTACTTAATGCACAAAAAGTAATAGCAGAAGTAAACCAAGCAAAACCCCAGGATTCTTAGGAAAATAAGAAACCATCTTGGTACTTTCTAAGTAAGTTTGTGAACAAAAGAGAGTGCAAAATATTACAGGATCAACCCAAGGGTGATACCGTGTATGGTGAAGAGCAGTGACTCATTGTTGCCTGGCTTCTATCTACACATGGCGCAAATAAGTTTTTTGTAGCTGTTGGGTCAGCTTAGGCACTTAGCAAGACAATAGGTTAAAAACTTTGAGGTGACCCACTGTTGTTTCAAGGTGTCTTGTATCACGTGCAGACACTAGAGCTCATGAACTCTGATTTCTATGGTTGTGTTCAGTGTGCCAGTCCACCACAGGAACCCTAAAAGTCCTCTTTACTACTTACGCCTCCTGTGGTACCGAACTGTGATATCCTTAACTTGTCTTCCCCTTCCCCTAAATACTTTTCATGCATTCTTAGATACCCTAGCAGAAAACACGGTGTAATGCAATAAGAGTTTCAAAATTGCCTTGCTGTCCAACTTGTTTGAGATTTGATCAGTAGGTTTAAAAACGTAATTGTGAGTAACTGTCAGATGTGTTATTGTGCGTTGGCTATTAACCAAAGAAAAGGCAAAAAAGGATGAGAGAATTCCCAAGATTTAGCCTCGCTGAGGAGAAAAAAGCTTTTCTGCAAAACTAATAATTTTGGTAAGGTGCTTAATTACGTGTTTGCGTGGCATAGACTTGGTTGTGACAAACAAGCTGAAATAGCTTAATACTTGTTTTATTTGTTCATTAGCGTCAGTCCTCTGCAGTGTGTCCCCAAAACTACTGTAGGTTTCAGTCAGGAGGCCTAATGCTTTGTCAGTCAAATTTAAGCAGAAATAAATGTAAAAGAAGACTCTTGAAGCAATAAATGCCATTTTTAGGATAACTTCATGAAAATACAGCTGCAATGGTTCTTGCAAGTGATGTATTGGAAAATAGTGGGATACATAGCTGAAATTTTGTCTGTATGGGAATTTACATGCTACCTAATCGAAAGACCAGCCTGTAGGTTATTGAGATAAGAGCAATTCTTATTTGAACCATCTGTGTTTCAGCTCTATAAATAGGCTTACAAAAATTTATAATATAAACATGAGACTATAAATTACTTCTTAGATTTTTCAAACAGGCTACTTAAGAGTCATAATGTAGTAACTGACGATAGCATCTTGAATAATGACTCTGAAAGAAAACAAGTATCTGAATCTACCAAAATATCTGGAAAATTTAAATGTAACTTCTCTGTTGATTAATCTTGTGTTTCTCATACAAGATTGCATGCCACCTGTTGATTTTTAAACTTGCATTCTTCTGACCATTAAGAGAAGCAAGCAGAAGTTCTTTTTGAGCACTTTTATGATGCTTTAATATACAGAGCTCAGTTTTCTTCTAGAACAGATCTCATTCAAATGTCCTCTTTGGGGAAGGTGCGAGTACAGTAATGCACATATATTGAAGACTGATCTTCTCCCTTACTGTGAGCTAGAAAAAGAGCCATGTGCTCTTGCAGTAGTGCTTTGTTTGAAGCTACAAAGCAATAAAGCTCCTAACTCCATCTCTGTTCTATCCAAACTCAGGGAAACTATATTGGAAATTTTCATACAGACCCATTTTCACATACAAAAGTATAACATTTTAAAAGAAAAGCTTGCCTGAGAGTAACAAATCTGGATTTTCAGCAAAAAGAAGAGCATTGGTGAGATGCACTGCAATTGAAAGATGTTGGAAAAGGTCCATTCTCAGTTAATTTGTGACCTCCAGTAACTCACTTCCCCTCTGTGCTCAGTTCTGGTCCCACCATATGTTGCTCACCAAGTTAGTCTACAAATATTTGAAGTTGTGTTGCTTAGTCAGGCACTGGTCTTGGATGAGGTTTCTATGTTCTGTTGTAATGCAAACAACAAAAATATAATGGAGACTGCTCATTGCAAAATAGTCTTTTGTAGTATCGATTCTCCAGTGAGGAAGCAATGAAATGAGCTATTGTATTTAAATGCTGAACTTTCCCCATTCTTATGTTGGCTATCCTCCTTTCGAACAGGCTGAGGGATGGTCACAAATGAAGACATTTGCTCAAGCCACTGCTTCCCTTCTGATTTAGTTTTTAGTTTCCCAAGGGCAGAAATCTGCTGTTTTCTCCTGAAGGAAAAGCCGCCAAATGGGAGTATACCAGCTGCCTTCTGCACAGAAGAATAAAATTAAATGTAGGCTTTTACTGCTTGCTGGACAAAATGTTCATGTGCAAACAGAACTGGCTTGCCTGTTTGGGTCTCGTTATCACATGCTGAAAAGCTGAGGAAAGCTGAGAAGGCGAATAAGTATCTCCTTAACCTGGTTCACTCTTGCAAAAAGAGGTATTTTTTAGATTCATAGGAGAAGTAGCTTTCAGTCCTTTCCAAAAAGCTATTTTTCTTGTATCCAAGGAGTTTTCTTTTATTTATTCCTCCCGCCCCCTGACTGTAGCATTCTCCAAAACCAGGTTGGGAGAAAGAAATCAACCTCACGGACAGCTAGCAGAAATCTGTTTTTATTTTGTGGGTTTTTCCCTCCTCCCACTCCCCCTTTTTTCCCCAGTGTTGCATGTGCTGCCAGTACTGATGACTACCCAGACACTTCTGAGTAGGACATCTCACTCTGCTTGGGACAATTCACATGTGCTCACCAGGCAGACATTTGTCTGTGGTTGGCTCTAAAACCACAAGTTCCTGAAGCTGAAATCGCAACAAAATTTAGGAGTTTTAATCATAACAATATTCCAGAAAGACTTTGTCCAGTTACCTGTTTGTATTCAATCTGAATTCTGTGTATTCACATTCTCCTAAAAAATGGCATTGCTGCCATCTGAGCTGGCTGTAGGATGACTTAGCTTTTACATCTGTTGCAGCTTTTCTTCTTTATTTTACTTTTCCTGTGTTAAAATGATAAATGCTAACATAGTTGTGGAATCAAACCTTTGCTACTGAAAAATACAGGGCAGTATGAAGTTGATAATGTTTTGCTTCACTGTATTAGCTGGCTAACATTTTGCTGTAAAAAACCAAACTTGGAGCATGGTTTCTTCCACTATTTTCTTCCAGCTGAGTGATTGCCTTAATAATTGCATTTATTATACGTGTATGTGTTTTTAGGGACACACTGGTATATATCATGAGTATAATATAGTGAATGTATCTCAATGAAAAATATGAGGGCTGGCTTCACTAATACTTCCCCCCAACTCCTCCCTCCAGACTTCTGGAACTCTAGTTCATATCTTGGATATAATAGATAAAAACTGATATCTCAGCTAATGAAATTTTGAATTACTCTCCACACAAACTCCTTGTCCTGGCTTTGAAAAATGAGAAACTTCTCTCAATTCCTCCAATACTACTTAAAAAAAAATATCAAGTGAAGCATGGGTTTAGAAGCTATGCAAGATAAGAAGGATTCAGCCTGTGGAGAGTCTAATACCATAGATCAGTAATACAGTATTTAAATCAATATGCTTCCTGGCAGGATGTCAGTGCAAAGAGGAGCATAGGAGTAATGTGATCTCTTAACTCTGATGAAGTGAGCAGCTGCATTCAGACCAGCTCATTTGAAACAGACTTGAAGTTCCTGAGAGAAGGAATGGTTCAATGGTTATAAACATTAATTTCTGGAGGCAGTAAAGGTAGATAAAAAAGATAGAGGACAAAATGCGAAGGAAAACTCGAGCATTTGAGCTGGTTAGGTTTAGTACCAAGGATGAGTTCAAAACTTTCAATTTTTCTTCATAATTGTTCCTATCCTAAAAAGAACATATCTGACACATTACACATTGCTGAATATGACAAGAGTAATTGGCTGAGTCCTTGATTCCTCTTATATTTTTGTGCATGGACCAAGAATTCTTCTAAACTCCCAACCTCTGAAGGGAAAACTCTAGATAAAAAACTTGGTTGTTGAAACTCTACAGTGAGAGCTTAAATTAGTATGAAGCAATATCTTCTGAGTTGCTTTGAATGAGCTTTATCTTGGTATCGACTGTCCCCACCAGTATCTTTGTTCCATATACTTTGGTTCTGTTGATGATATACTCTATTTTTCAATATTTTAAATTCAGTGTCTTCAGGCACTGTCTTTAAAAGGAGATCTTCTAAGTTCTGACATTATGGAGGAAACACTGTCCTCTCCTGAGGAACGTGGACCGGCATCAGTGAAGCCCAACCCCACCTTACCCTTTCAAAAACAGAACAAGAGCCTGGACAGGACAATACAGTTCCTGAGGCATCCAGGCTGAAGGGAGACCTTTCCCACTTCCTTCAAAGCTTTGTGGTATTCCCTTCATCCTCTCTGAGGAAGAGGTGTTGGTGCAAGGGAGAGAGAAGGATGGATCTCCTTGGTGGGAAGGAGAGGGAAGGATGAAGATGAGAAAGGATCTCCAGTCAAGGCAGGCAGTGAGGGTACAAGGACTTTATTGAGTCTGAAAGAAATGTTTTCTTCCTCTACCACCTACTGCTAAGGCTGTGATGCAATGCAATAGCTTTCTCTCAAATCACTATAGAAGGTTCTTAGAGGGCAAGAATGGAAAAACTCCTGCTTGTAATGGCATTAATTATTGTTTTTCGAACAATTACTCCCTTTGGTGTTGCATGCAGTGGTTTTAAAAAGTGATGCTTAGTATTCCTGGTCCATGGTAACTCGTCTTTACTGCTAAAATGCAGAGATTTTGTATCTGAAAACATATTTTAGCTGCAGTACTAATTTTTCTGAATTGTTGTGTTTTGTTGTTGTTTTTTTTTTTTTAAAGTTTGGCTTCTCCACCCCCTGGCTTGCTACATTCCTTGCTTTTGTGGCTGGCCTCAGTCTTGGCAATTTAATAATGAGAATCTATTAATGATTGAATGATTTATTAAGAGGCCCATGGCTCTGTGGAAAAGAAAGGTACAGTATAATGTTCAGTTATTGCTGATGTTGTTAAGACACAGGAGCAATAGTTTCCAAAGGGTACTTAAAAGGGAGAAGTTAGCACCAAGTGCCTCCCTTGCACAAAGACGCCTGATTTGTATAGACTTCATGCGAATGTTGTACCATTAGAATCCCGCCTAACTATTTAAAATTAAATAAATAGCATTTTTGGCTTCCTGGTAGAGAATCTGATATTTTCTGGCTTCCCACATCTGTTGCTAAAGCCAAGTTTTAGTTCTTTGTGAAGTTGTTGCCTGGCTTGTCTTCAAGGAATGCTTCTTGCGTCCCATCTTAAATGCTGAGAACTGACCATGTACACTGTGTTCTTACAGTAATATATATAAAGCTGGTTTATACAGACTGGGTCTAATACAAAAATAAGTGGAGAGTAGAAACTATTTTGGTAACAGGGATTCCCACAGTCAGCTGAACAGCTGATTCTGAAGGAGAGCTCTCCTGTCTCCAGAGTTTGCAGGGTGGAAATCAGAAAAGAGTGACGCAGGTGGTCAAATGTGACCCTGTACGTACTGTGCCACACAATTGTCCCTGATTTCATGTAGCCTGTAATGCCTGTCTTTTGCTGATTGTGGAAAAGAAACTATTTTCCAAGGCAAATTCTTCAGCTATTAATTAAATTCAAAATTTTCAAACACTAAAGTATCTCTGAATTTGTTTATCATCTTTCCAGTCACTGGCTCTTATGGAGCTTTTGATGGGTTTAAGATAGGTCTGTAGTACTAAATCTTCTTCCATGTCTATTTATAGGCTGAATCCACCTATACCTAAGCTACACAGGTAGGCTCTCAAGTTCCATGGTAAGACAGGTTTCGCAGATTTCTTTTTATTTTTCTTTTTTAAGCCATTGGCTGTGGCAAGCTTTCAGTTATACCTCTTTTTCTTCCTATCCACCTGCAACCCTGAAGTGAGTTAATCTATGAAACAGAAATTGCTAGCCAGAAACTGCATTCTGAGCTGAGAAACTGATCATGCCTTTGAAAACCAGTGGAAACAATGGAGCAGACACTCAGCGAAGATGGGTGCCAGTGCTACCTCCTGCCCTGTCTTACAGACCATAACACCCACTTTTGCATTAGGGGACTTCTCCAAAAATGATGCACTTGAATTCTGAGGTCAAATCCAATACTACAATTCCCAAAGAAGTGCCTAACCACAAAACTATAGGCTATTTTGGGGGTTACACTGCTGCCTGTCCTGCTCTGGAGCTGGATTGCTTTCAAGAATGCATGAGTTATAGGGCCAGAAGGTCGGTATGCAAGAGGGAGCCTGCCTTGGTAGATATTTTATGTTACACAGTAATTGGATACAAAGAAGAAATAAAGCTAAGGGCAGATATGGTCCTGGGTCTTCCACTCCCAGCTAAGTGCCCCGACCTCTCTGGATTATAGAACTGGATCTTGGTGTTCTTACCTCCTTGGTCACGGACTTTTTACACTTGTGGGTACCTGAGTGCCCAGCTCCAGCATGGCAGGTTTGATGAGTTTATGAACTCAGACTTGATGCTTCTTTCCTTATCTCAGAGATAAAAGCTCAGCATGTGAAATGTAAATCAGCTAGGCCTTGTTTGGTGTCTAGTCTAAGGTTAAGTTATTTTCTGCAGCAGCTCACGCAGTGGAATAAAGGGGAGAACTGGAAGCAGCTGGCAATAACACCTGAAGATGCTGAAAACTGTCACACGGGAACTTCCATCAGCTCTGCCATGGGAGCCCCCAGTGCAGAGGGAATGGTGGGCCCAGGCTGGCATTTGTGCAAGCTTTAGAGGTCTTGATCTCTTGAGGCAGTTCTCACTTGCTCGGTCTCAGCCACATGCTGTCACATTCTGTCACATCTAAGTAGGACGGAACTGCCTCGTTCTTGCCAAACACCAGATTTTTGGCCAGTAGGTTTTATGTTTCTTCTCATCCCACTCTGCCTGCAGGCAGACAGCATTGACCATGTTGCTTTGCATTCAGACTGAGTTTACCAAAATGATCTCTCAGAATATTGATGGTTATCATCTCTTTGCATGTGAGTACTGAAAATATACGTAGTCCTTGGCATGTTGCTGGCACCAGGTGACCTTGTTTGCACTTTTACTTGCTTGAATAGGGGGTTTGTGTGCCAGGGCTTAGGAAGGGGTGATTTGCAGGCTAGTAAGGGGCAACCCTGTGATTAGAAATTCCATGATCTGACAGGATGCACATTTGACCTGCCAGTGTAAAATAGGTTATTATTGTATTATGTAAGCATTTTAAGATCCAGGTTTGATAAGGATCAATGGCAGAAATAGGGAGTGCATTCCTACCTGTCTGTAGAAGTACTTGCTAACATGTACTGCAGTGTTTGATTTATAACCTTACAATAGTGGCTTTGATTAATAATGCTTTATTAGTTATAAACATAGACTTACTGAATAAATCCTACTTACTCTGTTGAATGGCTCTCGGTGCCTACATAAAACTATTTCAGTAATTAGAAAGCTACTATAGTATTTCTGTGTACTGTAACCTTTGAGTTTTTAGCTCTCTGTCAACTTTCTTGAATTCTTCCATAGGCTTTCTACTTGACCTCATCCTTGACACAAAAAGAAAATGGGTTCTACTTACATTTTGTGATAAGGAAGAGCAGATGTGGTAAGATAGGGTTTCCAACAGAAAAGAAGAGGTGGAGGAAATAGTGTGTCTCTCATTCTGATGTACCTCTGAACCTGTACCGTTCACTTCCCTTCTCAGAGAAATGAAACTGGAGAGGAGATATCCCTGCTGAAAAGGACTAAACCCCCTCCCTGAAGGGCAGTGGAGTTATCACAAATGTTTCAAGAGAAGAGTGCACCTGGGAAGTGTTAGCCTAAGGCATCTTGTGGAGAACTTACCTCTGTCTCTTTCTATAAGATGTAGGCTTGTAGCTACTAGGTTTTTTTCCTCTCCTTTCTATACAAAACATAAAGCAGGGGGGATCAGTTGTTTTATCTACTACTGAAGTGTAGCCATCAGTGCTGAATAACATGAAAACAGATTGAAAGAAAGCGTGGAACACTATATTCAACTGAAACTAATTACCTGATTAGCTTTTGGCCTGGCTGCGTGGGTTGACATCCAATGGTCTTGGCGGCAATACCTGTGAGAAAAGCCAAGTCTAGTCTTGCTTCATTTAAAGACTCTGGACAAAACTTCTGGACTTGTATGCTGAATACTAAGCAGTGTGAAAATAGGCCACTGATTAAAGTACCCATGGCTACAATCGGTGTCAGTGGGCAGCTGGCATGGTTGCAGATGAATGAGCCAATTTGGATTTTAGAAATGCTGTTTAACATTTAAAGGTGGTTTTGTTTCAATCTGATGAAATTTAACTCTGCATCAGAACATTCTTCATTCTCAGCTGTAGGATTAGCACTTTCCTTTCCTTCAGCACTTCAAACTTCTCTCCTTAGAAATGTAGTTGGTCTGACATGGAGATCTCGTAAACTTAGAGAGTCACCTAAAGGGATGTCACCTTACCTAGTCTGAGTCTGTTACAGTAGTTCCTTCTCATTATCTCCATAGGGGTTAAAATATGTGAGCTCTGCTTTGTTAGGTGAGAAGTGTTTGTTTTGTTCTTGTTGTCTTCTCTTGCACCTTTATCAAAAAAATGTTTTTGATCTGTTGGTGTCTTTGGAAAATGGCATGTTTTCATGTTAGAAGTACTTACGCAGCATCTCAAGTGTCTATAGTGGTTAGACATATCTATATTTACCAGCATGATGCTAATTTTTTGACTTGGTATCAGTCCAAAGGGGAAAAAAAAATCATTACTTGGAAGGATTTGAAGCTTTACTGGGAAGACACAGTTGAGTCTTTCATCTATATATAAAAATAAAATCCATTAAGAGCAAAGGTGAGCAGAGTACTTCTTTTAGAAAGATTTGACATGTCCCTGCCTCTGTATGGGAAGCTTCTGGGCTGCACTTGCTTCTGACACCCCAGAGGCTCTGTTCTCCCTTCCCAGGGAGAACAACGTGAAATGAAGTGTCAAATCAGTTGTGGCAGTTCACTGGTGAGTATTGACTTGATGAGGAAAATATAGTACGTCTACTCTGATATCCTGGAAGTGCGTTGAGACGCATTACTAAAATGAATTGGGCAAGTGGTTGATGAAAATCCAAGAGCTGGTAAGAGATGCTCCACAGAACAAGGAATCCTAATAGACAACCATAGGAAAAAAAAGTGTTGCCAACTGGCTGACTATTTTTACTTTGCAACTGGCTTATACTCTACCTTATTCCTTAATATGGAAAATAAATATTGAATTCTCTCCTGTTTACAAACCTTTGTAAACCATTTGCCTAAGAGGCGTTGCAGTAGTGAAGTCCTCAAAGTTGGGTTTAAGCATTTCCTTTTACCGCAAGAATAAATCCATCAAGTTTTCGGCCTCCCACAAAGAGAACAAATGCAAGACTGTAAGTGCCATAAAAGCCCCAAGAAACTTCAGAAACAATTTAAAATAGTAAAAATATGCTTTTGGACACCTCTCTCTCCTTCCACGTGGAACGAGGCTGGGCAGGGACTTGGGGGCTGGAGAAGCAGATGAGAGTTCACCTTGTGTAACCTGGTATTCCCTCCCCCCTCCCCACCATCCCCAAATCAGCTGTCACAGTATTGGCAGGAGTGTCTTAAGCCTCCGTTAGCCAGGCGTTTGCCCAGCTGTTTGGCCCAGGATTTAACAGAGAAGGAGGAAACCTTTCTGGCTGAAGCTTCGGTAAAAATCACTGCTTTAGTGATCAAAGCAGCCATGTCCCTACGGGGGGAAAAAGAGTAGTTGGAGAGCTTGGGGAGGGCAGGGGAAGAGCAATGTGACTTTCCACAGGGCCTGGCCTTTTCATCAGCCTAGTGTGGAGCTAATCTCCTAGGAAAAGTGGTGGGATTACAAAGGCGGTAAAGATCTCCCCTTCTTCAAAAGCAGGCGTGAAGTTCAACTTCATTAGTTTTGTGGTTTGAAAATGTGTCTCTCCTAACAGCTACTTGTGTTGCCGTTGCAGGATGATTTGGAAATTTGCCTTGTCCGTTTTCCTGATGGCAGCGCTGGTTCGAGTAACAGACACCAGGAAAAATCGTCCGGCAGGCGCCATTCCCTCCCCTTACAAAGACAGCAGCAGCAACAACTCGGAGCGGAGGCAGCAGCTGAATAAGGAGGTGCTGGCCTCCAGCCAGGAGGCCCTGGTGGTCACCGAAAGGAAGTACCTCAAGAGCGACTGGTGCAAGACGCAGCCCCTGCGGCAGACTGTCAGCGAGGAGGGCTGCATTAGCCGCACCATCATCAACCGCTTTTGCTATGGGCAGTGCAACTCCTTCTACATCCCACGGCACGTGAAAAAGGAGGAGGAGTCCTTCCAGTCCTGTGCTTTCTGCAAGCCACACAAGGTCACCTCTTCCACTGTGCAGCTGGATTGCCCTGAGCTGGACCCACCTTTCCGACTCAAGAAAATTCAGAAGGTCAAGCAGTGTCGGTGCATGTCTGTGAATCTTAACAGCTCAGGCAAACTGTGAGAGCAGGCGTGTAGCAACTGCTTGGTGTTGGCCCCATCAGATTTACTGCTGCCTCTCTGCTCCCACTGAGCAGACTGTCCATTTTACTGTTTGGTTTTTTTCTTCTTTATCNTTTTTTTTTTTTTTTTTTTTTTTTTTTTTTTTTTTTTTTTTTTTTTTGGTGTTTTGTTCTCTTTCAGGAGGCATCCCTCCAACAAGGAAAGGCCCCTTGTCGCTTGCCTACTGGAATAATGCTTTATAATGGGCTATTAGGCACTTCACCATAAAGTTTCGTTGTATTTCCAGTATCATCTGACGGTTGAATCTTCTGGAGAGGAGCAGGCTCCCAGACCTTGGGATTGATCATCTAGGTGACCTGTTGGCTGAATCCAGCATTAAATGTTTCCACTGTGTGGAGTAAAGCCCTCTGCCCTACACTCCAGTCCCCTCCACAAGATGAGAACACCTTCCCTGTGCTTTGGTCTGGAGCTTGCTGCTCCCATTTGGAAATGCTGGGGTGCTGCCAAGGACTGGGGGAACACAGATGAGGTAGAGTAACGAGGAGTAACATGTGAAAAGCAAGTGAGACTCTCATCTCCTTAAGACAACTTTAATTGTGCAATGACAAACAGTTCCGGGCTTGTTGTCTGAATGGCAGTTGAGAAGCGAGGGGGAGAGGGTGAGGCGTTGGGTCAGCCCCTGTGACCACAGAGCAGACTGAGGGTGGGTTCTGATGCTGTTGTGGTTAGAGTATATTGAACACGTGGTCTCTGCAGCAGTGTTTATTTTGTAATCTAGCTATAGTAAACAGCTGTTTAAAGTATTATAGACCTAGCCATGTATATTTTTCTTGTGGCAGAATATGCCAGAGATTAAAACGTGTTGAGTAAGAGACGTGGTTGCTAGGTCAGCTGCCTGGCTTGACACGGACGTGGTTTAACTAGGCTTTCAGTAGGTTTTTGCATGTTAGGTATGTGTATGCTTCTTACTTCAAAAAGGACAACCTTGTATTTATGCCTGCTCAGACAAGGGGAGGTGGGAGGGTAGTGGGAGAGGAGCTGAGAACAGCTTAAGGGAACGATGTTTCACTTGAGGTATAAAAGCAGTGTCACAAAAAGGACAAAATTTGGTCATTGCTGTACTGAAAACAAAAGCTGCATCAGTGTCATCAGGTTTTGGGAGTGGTGTGTTTCCCGTGATCAGAAACCATGTTAATGTGTTAAAGGACAAACCCATTAGTCAGTGGTGCTGGAATGGGTCACAGCTGTATGCGCAGGGAGAGAGTAAGCTGTAATTGTTACAGTACTGGTGGTCCACTCAATTTTTGAGTCCTAGATAATCAGCGTTAGTGAACACTTGCAGTTCATTTTAAATCATACTGTGTTGTTATTCACTTGATGGAGCTTAGCATGTCCTGTATATCCCGTTTGTTCCAGTTCTGATCTGTATTAGTCCCAGCTGCATTAAAATCCTATGTCTCACAACAAACCAGCCCCTTTCCCCAAACCAAAGCCCATGCGTGCTCAATTGTCTGAAGCTTACAAATTAAAAATGACACGCCGACTCCCTGATGCATGTCTCACAGCTCGGCATCTGCATCTAGTGAAACCAGCTTGCTGTGGGAGCTCTTTCCCACCTGCCACTTTGCTCTTCAAGGGATTAATGTGTTCGGCACTCTCTCCAGCCAGGGGTTCAGAGCCACAGGTCTCCATTATGTGAGACAGGCTGCTCTAAGAGGCTTTCAGGCCTGAGCTCCACGAGAGCTCACCAAGCGGTTTACGGGGATTGGCACGGGCAGGATGAAGTTGGTCAGGTCTGTTAGCCCTGTTACGTGAATGGCCATGGCTTTTCTGCTGTGAGCTTTCAGTGTCAGAAGTGCAGAAGGGAGACTCCTTGTGCAAGGATTGCCTCAGAGGCTGTTGCTGCTGTGCTGCCAGCACCGTGCCAGCTATCAAATGGGCACCATGTAGCCTGGGCTTGAGAGTGTTAGTGTCAGAAGGTTGGGGGTGGGGGAGAGCGTGGCAATAGCTATAGTCTACTTGAGACTCCAGGGATCTCAGTCTCTGCTTGAAAGAAGTAAACTGAAAGTCAGGCATTTTGGAGGAGGAAGAGAAAAGCACCCTAGTAACTTCACTTAAGAAAAATGTGCAAGAATCTTTATCTTTAAGCTATGCCCTGCCTGGGTTTTTTTCACCAGTTTGCAATATGAATATGCTGCAGCTTAAAGCTCCTTCTAGGAGTTGTGTTTATGTAAAAACTGAGTTGAGCTTGTAATGGTTAAAAACTGTATTTAATTCTTGTTTTATAAATGAAAACAAAAATGAAGAAATGCTTTAAGTATAATGTAATTATTTTATAGGTCTACTATTAAATTATAGATTAAATAATAAAGCTACTCTAGGGTTATATGGCATCCAGGTGTACGGGCTTTGCTTCAACACCTTATGTCCAACTGCTCTCTAATCAGTATATTCTCCAGCTTCCTTCTGACCCTACCAGATGCAGGTAAATGATGGCTCACCATGACAACTTGGGAAGGCCTAGCTACTGCTTTCCTTGCCCTGGCCCTTGCAAGGCGAGGGGTATGAGAACCCGGGTGCGGTAGGGGAGGGGGATTGCACTAATCTTAGATTCTAGAGTTGATTCTGCATGCACAAATTCTGTCTTTTTGGTTAACTGACAAGATGAGAACCAACGCTCCACTGACTGAACTGCTAGCATCATTTGTGATCAGAGAAGTAAGTATTACCCTGACCTAAGTGGTTTCGTTTAAAAAAAAAAAATATATATATATATCTTAAGATAAAGGTGAGCTTTAATGGTTGCTATCAGCTTTTGAATTAGTACAATGTATGTCTCTCAAAAGTTAGGGTGACATTTTGTTGGCTGTTTTTTTTTTTCTTTCCAACCCACCAAAAAGATGGTTGCAAAACAATCTTGAAGGAAAACTTTAGTGAAGAATGAGTTCTCACAGTGAGGAATGAGCCTCCACATAACAAGAAGAGGTGCTTGTCATGAGTCTTGAAAGAAGCAAGAGCAACTGGACCACGACAAGCAAGAGTGGGCTATGTTTCTTATGGCACTACAGCCTAGAGGTACTCTGTTCTGTTCCTGTCTCTTGCTCAAAGCCTCTCATAGTTCAGCAATTTTATATATATAATTTTTTTAGTAGCTGTGGGTTTTGAGAATTATTGTTTTGCTGTGCTTTAGCTACCTAAGCATGGTCAGGGCCCTCTGCTCAGAACTTGCAAGTGTGAGCTCACAAGGAGCTCAGGCAGCCATCTGAGCACCCCTCTCTCATTCCCACCTGTCTCTTAAGCCATGCTCGTTCTTTGCAGTTAGCACCATCACCCAGCACCCACCTGAACCTCTACAGTTTGTGGTGCAGCATAGACTCCAGCTGTCCCAGCCTCTTGTTGCCTGACTGGTAAAGCACTGTGCCAGAGGCATATGCTGTAATCCAAAAAATCTCCCCCTTGTGGGGCCATCCAAAAGCAAGGCAAGAGTACATGAAAAAATCTTTAGGTCAGGTAGATCCAGTACTTTTCAAGGTAGAGTGGTGTTATGGGACAGGGGAAGGATGAGGACAGTAAATGTTAAGCTCTACCTCCATGGAATTGCCAAATTGGCAGGGCCCCAATCTGGAGTGTGACAAATAAAGACTTCCAGTTTCTAACAGGTTCAATTTGAGCTGCAGCTGGGAATAAATGAAAAAAAATCCGGTGCTGACTCCACAGGTATCTGTTACTTTCAGCAAGACACGATCTTTTGGAGGCAATGGACTTACCACTGGATGCCTCCACATGCAGGTTGGATGAGTGTCAGGTACAGCACAGGTACAGGTGGTTTTTGTCATAAGCAAGAGAATGTCCCGGAAAACCTGTTCTCTAACTCAACTCTCATTCAGTTGGTGGGTAGCAGACCTGAACAGTAATGGGAATAATTTTCTGACTTCTCCTTTTGCTGTTGTTCATGCTATCTCATCTCAATCAGTGTCCACTTATTCTGTCCATACCAGTTTAAAATTGGTGCAGCTTAAATAACTGGTATAGTAATGTGGCATACACTCGGCTCTGCATATTAACCTAGAGTGCGCAACAAAATTAGTGCAATGCAAAGACTTGCTCTATCTTCTCTCAGTACAATTAATAACAGCTTCCAACTTCTTAAGCTGACCAATCAGGGAAGAAAATAAGGTCAGCCTATGGAGGATAGCACACTCCCACTGTCCCTGTTGGTTAATACTTAACTGACTTTTGGAGGTGCTTTGGGATGATGAAAGGTAGTACAGAAAAGTTAACCAATACTATGTCATGACACATGAGAAAATACCATGCGTCTGAAAGGCTTGAAATAGCAAGTGAAACACCGTGAATTGTCTTAGCTCCTCATAAAAATCAGACTGTTATTCTCAGTAAGTCACGTTTGCTGCTCAGGTAGGAAAGTCCTTATTTAACTGCTGCATTTATTTAAGTAACCATGAGCTGTATGTGGTCTTGGTGATAAAAAGGCTCAGAGTTTTCTCTGTGAGAACTCTTGTAGGACTACAAGCCAACTCTAAATGTATTGTGCCTGATTTTGCAGTAAATGGAGGAGGGGTACAACAGTGTGTTCAGTGTCTTTAAAACACACACACAAACAAACAAAATAACACCAGTCCAGAATTCTGTAAAACGCTGAGTGTGCCACTGAAAAAAAGAGCAGTGGTGAAACATATGCTGGGAATCCACTCTAGGAGTGGTCAGCTTTGGTGCTACATGTAGTGGGCTGCTTTACTCTGTATGGACCTTTAAAAACAGGCTGGAGAGAAGCTACGGGAAAGAGGCAAGTAGGTTAGGCCTGAGTAAAATGAAAGAGGAAGAATCTATGTAGCAGCTTGAATCTTAAGATCATAACATTGTACCACTGGCTGCAGTCAGCCTTTGACGCTGTTCTTCAGAGATGGTTGCAGATAGCTTTTGGCATCCATGCTGCAGATCCAGTGCAAAGAGCAGTATGTATGTATCTGATAGCCCTACCAGGTTGCTGGACAACACTTAAATCATAGAAAACATATATATATACACACATGTAAAGATATTATTATATGCTGATAATAGTTTTTAATGCATGTTTTTTGTCCTAATAGCAGTTTCTTGAGAGGGTTATGTAGGCAGTGTTAGTATGAACAGGCTGCAAACCTAAGTCAAATGCACTGCTGGAAGGCACGCACAAGCCAGAGAAGTGAGTGAGACATAGTTTGATTGGGTAAAGAAACGCAAAGCTCCTTCCTACCACCACCTGGGGAAGAGGTAATGTATCCACATAGCTGGAAATTACTGCCATTGTGCTTCCAAAAGGCAAGGAAAGAGAAGGCCTGTCTCCACCAATCCCTTGAAAAAGGTTTTTCTTTGATCACAGGAGCCTGAATGGGATGTGGTGCTATGGGATCAAACGGCTGCTAGCAAACTACAGCATAGCCTAACAGTGAAGAGAGAAGGCAATTATTTAATTATTATTCCTTTTATTTTCATATAAATTAACATTCTAAAAAAATTGAAATAGAAACACTAAATACAGTATTGCACATAGTGATCTTTGTTAGATGATCTATTATTTCATTTAGTATAGTAATATACATACTGTAGGTACTGAAGGGAACAGGAAGGCTACAAATGAAAACATGCTACTGTATCCTTGCACTTAGGAGCAAAGTTAAGAGGAAAAGACTATTGTTTACATAAATACAAACATGGATTTGAATCAGTGCCATTAAAATAGCTTTATTTTTTAAAGTTTTTCTATAAGTTAGTTGTAACAGCAAATAATGTCTTCTTTTCTCTTCCCTAAATAGTAACGTTACTCCCATCAACACAAAATTTTAGAACTCCATTCTTGGTAATTTATATTCCTGCCAGAAATTATTACGAATACAGAATTTGACATAGGTTTGTCAGCAACAGGAGACTTGCTTTTCACATAGTGAAAAAAACATCTTTTCTAGTGCTTGGTATATGTGAAGAGTAACAGATTCCTGAGGTCATATTTCGCACTCCCCTTTATGACACCCTGTAGGGTATATTAGCCTCTGGACAGCTAGGAATGTCTCTTGATGTGCTAGATTAGACAGGGAATAATCCAGCTCAGCCGGTTAGAGCTCATTTGCCTTACCCCAGTGTCTTTCAGGCTTCAAGATTGCACGCACGTGTCCAATTCAGTTACACACACTGCTTTCAGGAAAAGTGCGCTTTGAAAGAGAAGTTATCAATCAGGCTGATTGGCTGGGGCTCTTTAATTAGGACTGGAGGAAGGGGGGATTATCGGTTGAGCTGATCAAAACTGATATAGTAAATTCTGGATTCCAAATAGGAATTAAGCATGTGGTCTAAAATGGAAGCCCTAAGTCATAGGTTTCAATCATTAACCTCCGAGTCAGGGACGCTGAAAGCCTGGAAGAAAAGTCTGCAGTTCTGGTAAGTGTGAAATTCATGTCAACTAGTTGATAGTCTATGTTCTGACACTAGAATTGGTTACTGTTTTCCATAAACGTTAATCCCCCTGTGCATCTTTCAATGGCTCTCTAAAGGAGTTTTAATTTAACTGTAAAGCTAATTCCAAAAGGGAAGTCACATACATGTGGCCAAAAGCCTGTCTGATCTAAGTGATCAGCAGTTAAAACTATACTATACCTTCTAAAATTCATGTAAAAGTATTAGCTGCTTTATATATTAACAAACTAGACCTGCCAAATCTCTCTCATACTCTCTATGATACTTCTGTGCTTTTCTGTGTTTTCCTGCATTTCGCTTACTCTTTTTTTTAATGCTGGATTTCTGACCCCCATACCACCTGGCATTCACTATCTGGCAAAAGATGAAGTAAAAGTATGCTGCCTTATCGATTTTAAAGATAGTTACAGTAAACATCTTGTTCCACAAATATTTAGTCATGGAGGGCAACCAAACAAGTTGGGAAAGCATTGATTATACTGTATAAACAGCACTTAACGATTCAAAATACAAACTACAAATGCCAACGTGAAACGGATACAAACAATTCACTAGGAGTAACATTTCTTTCCCTAATCTAAGTGCAGTGCCATGAAGTATTTGCGTTAGACAGATGTTGCCAGTAGGAATGGAAATGTTTTACTGTATCAAGTAGCATTCTTATGAAGTTCAACTTAATGCAATTTTCAGCATGTTCAGAACTGATGCAGATGCTGCTTTTTATGCATGCTGACTTGGCCTATTTTTAATATACCATACATTTTACAAATACATCATTTTTGAGTGGCAAAGGAGATACAGAGTACAGGGAAGGTGTTTCAAGTCCATACCTAGTCTATTGCTGGGCACTCCATTAAAGCGATTACATTCATGAATGAATGTACAATAACACATCAACTGGTGGAAAACTCTAGAGAACAAAAAGCAAATTCAAAAAGGTCAAGAAAGCAAATGATCAGGGTGACGTAGTTTCCTTTCCCCTCACTCCTCACCCACAGACATGTTGCATTTTGGTAACCAGGTAACAATGGCTTTTGCTTTTCTTCTCTCAGATTTTCATACTTATCTTTGCTTTCTGAAAAAGAAAATAAATTTTAAAAAAGCAGAAAATTGAGTATGCATAAAACCACATCACACAAATATGAAAAGTGCAGAAATACATAGGCTAATGTTCAATTTTACTTACTGCAGAATTGACTGCACAAATAAATTTCCTTTAAAGCTAGAGCAAAGCTAGAATCTAGCTAACATTGCTTGTGAAATATTTTTGTTTACTTTCCTTTTCAGTCTATCAAATTTTCAGAAAGACTGAAAGTCCCAGCTTCAGTATAAATGATAATGATTCAGGAATAATTAAACATATAGTTCCTACTTAAAAAAATAAAAGTTAAAATCTCTCTCTTACCGTCTTTACATACGGTAAGATATAGATGAGATAGAGAAATCCAAATCAATGTTAGAGGGGTTTTTAAATTTAATAACATTTTATGTCATTTTAAAGAACATCTTGATCTGGTTTCAAATAAAATTGATAAAATAAAATATAGTTTATCATTCCTAACAAAATTGTTGATCTATTTACATTTCTTGTGACACTAACCATGGACAACTCTCCCTAAATATTCAGAATGAGAATAATAAATAATAAATGCAACATTATTTCTTCCTGTGTTAGATTATGTTAGTCTGAATACAGTAGAGTACAACCTGCTTCATTTCAAGGATATGTCACAATAATATAGCCATAACTACAAAGCACAAAAGAATTAAATCATATTTGGAAGGGGACAGGCAGGGACAGGGACACATGAAAAAATCTTCTGTTATAATTTTTTACAAATAATATTTTATGGCCAGTAGCTACAGGTATAATTTTAATGTTAGGTGCCAGATTAATTTTTCATTAGAGGGATATTCATTTTCTGTAAAACCAGTCATGATCCTGGCAATGTTTAGGTAATTGTAGTGGAAAGGTTTCACTGAGTGACTAGAATTACTTCTCTGATAGCATTAAAGTTATTTATCCATTTTCAGAAGAACGATCAGAGCACAGTATTATCTTTTTCTAGGATTGCTATTCCAAACAAATCCAGGTCAATGGAAGAGAAGCTACTAGTATTTGATATGGGGTTGCAACTTGTAAAATGTGTGTCTATCACAATTCTTCCTTATATTTTGTCACTGTAAGAGAAAGAGCGAATACAGGCTGAATAAGCTTGAAGAGTGAACCTGCCTTTCTGCTTTATAGGTGCATTGCACACCAAGAACGGGATCAGAGAGACTGGCAGTGTGGGACAATAATACACTGCTCTTGCTTGTGCTGCATCTGTCATTCACAATTAGCAAATTCAAGTTTGTCAATCCAATACCTTTTATGGAGATGTTAATCATTAGGAAAAAAACCCCAAAAAACAGAACAAAGTACTTCCAGAATAAAATATATATAAAATGCAAAGAGAAAAAGGTAGAATGAGGGATGGGAACAGAAGTATAGCTACAATTTTAACTTACAATTCCGGAGTCATGTTTTGGTCTTATATTGTATAGTGACTTCCCCTTTTTCTGCCTGCAGACTTCCTCTGCTTCTTTAACTCTGAAGTGAGACATAAATTACAAATAATCCTCTAGACCAAGACCATTTCCAAAGACAGTGCAGTATATAACATCTTTAGGCCTGATGACACAAGTGGATAACTTTATTCCCCATATTTTCACTAGCATGCTCCAAAAAAAAAAAAAAGATTTGCACTCCATAGGTGTTGCCAGACCATCAGACTGGCAGTTACAAAGACAGGCACAATCAATGGTATAATCAAGTCTAGTTACAAAAGCAATCAGTACTTACTACAGCTGAAGATTCAAATATATCAGAATTTAAAATACACTAAATGACATGAAGATAACCTTTCAGAGCATTCATATCACACTGCAATGAAAATTCATTTTATTTTTATGACTGTTTAAACTCTAGTTGAAGTGTGCGGTTGGAAATGGATGAAGAATGTTTTTTAAACAAAGGCCCCCAATATTGTTTCTGTCTAAAATGGCAAAACAGCTTAAACTAAATTTACAGTCTTCAGTCTCTAACTTAAAATGAAAATACAGAATCATTATTAAAGAACATGACATTTACAACCAAGGTGGCACACATCACTATGCTTATCTCTTTCCAAAGCTGAGGGTGAACAGTAAGGCTTACAGCACCCCTGGAGATGAAAGCACTTTGAGAGAGAGATGAGCAGATTATAGAAGTGAGGGGCTACTTCTTAGTGCTTCCCGACTTGGCAAATGGTACCAAATTAGGGCCACGTGAAATACCACCAAATGCCGCGTTTTTGTGGGAATAAATATTCTTTTTGTCATGACAGATAGAGAACAAACCATGAAAGGCAGAAGTCTATACTTCGACTAGGAGCCTGCCACAATCAGTCTGGTGGGTTCAATGGCCCACTGTAAAATGTTTCTTACCGTTTTTACTCATTTCGTAGTTCATCCTTACAAACACACATGGTTATGGAAACACTGATAATACAGATTTAAGTTATGAATACCCTGAGCTTCAAAGATGTTCTGTATGGTGGCATTAAATGGTGTGAGATGTGTAAATTTATTTTTTTTTTTTAATGAGAGATGAGAATATTATTTATAAATAAGAAAGTACAAAATAAAAATATAAACCCTATATTGGCTTGCTATTGCCAACAATCAAGACTTTAGATGGCACTTACTCTGCGTTTCATCAGTATCCAACAGTGAAAAAAAAGAAACAACAGTAAAATGATATTAAAGAAATTATATACGCTTGGCTGGTTCTTTGTGGTTCATCTCCAGACCACTTGCACGTCTGCTATTTCACTGAGGCTACACAGGGCAGTGTGAGAATCAGACTTTGTGTTACTATTATTTTTAAATATTTTTTGTGTGTGTGGTAAGGGCCAGATTTTGAAAATATGACTCCAGCTGGGTCTGCTA
>VZRU01019825.1:608583-626278 GCA_013398155.1 Pedionomus torquatus | reverse complement strand
GCCTTTGCCTTCATCTTTCCTTTATTCAACTTCACCAGACACACCTCATTCTTTTCATAAGTTTCAAATTTATACTTTCAAAAATTAATTTAAACGTCAGATCTTTTCCAGCACTTCCAACAAGCTGCTCTCTTCATTTGCTGGCCTTATATTTTATTAATATAGGAAGACTACTAGGTGCACAGGTGGGGGAAAAAACTGCTTTGAAACCTATTATTTTCAAGCTGCAACACTTTCTATCTGACTGCAAATCAGATAAATTGCTGCAGCATAATATAGAACAAAAATGTCAAACAGCCAAGTAATTCACCTTTAAAATGTATTTAAATAGATTCAGTAAAAGTGGCAGCCAAAACGTAGTGATAGCTTTAAATAGAAGCTTATGGGAATGATACAGAATGCAGTAAAATTCAAAGACTTTTTCCCCTGAAACACCACTTTTTCTTCTGCTTTATGTTCTACTTACATCCAAAGGAAGAAAAGTATCTGTGACATTGATCTTCCCGTGATCTTCGCCAAACAGTCAGACCCATTCCAACCCATCAAAAGCCACTCTTACAAATTCAGATATAAAATAGCCCGTCTATCATATAATTTTTTTTTTTTTCAAATACAACTATAGCTGGCTTCCTTCAATGGTAGACATCATTGAAATAAGCAAATGAAATGTTACTTCAGAATAAATCAGTATCAAATGCTGGGGACTGTACAAGTCTTATTGAGGTTATCAAAATGACTGTTTTATAGAAGCAATGGAATATATGCAGGTATTCAGACTACTCATCATGCAAATGACAGCATATGTAACACACAAAAATATTTACAAAACCAGTTCACACAGGTCCAGATGTTATTCTCAGGAAATGTCAGGGAATGTTTACTTCCACTCTTTGTCCCATCTAAATATCCCCCTTCCAGGACAAATTACCCACTGCTTGCCTAACATATCAGGTCATAAGACAGCAGAGCTCTCTGTGGGTCTCACAGTAATTCAAAACAAAAATCCTCATATAGAATGGAACCATTGATAACACAGTGATAGGGGTTATTTTCTAAAAAGCAGGTCCTCCTGAGTGTCACTGTCAGCATAATATGTCTAAATGTTCTGCTTCTATTAAAAGACTAGCTATTTAGAGAAATAGCTCCAAATGTCTCCTCCTGAAACATCAAAATACTGTTTTTTTAAATAACAACAATAACAACACTACCCTGCAAGTGAGGAACCCAGAACTTCTGTGTTCCTTAGATTGTGCTTGAAAAAATGGTACACAGGTTCTAGACTGATAAATGACAACCTTAAGCTTGTGCTAACCATTCTTCTAGGGTTATGTAAGAGGTTTCTGGTCTCACTAGTATGATTGTGGTCCTCAAGTTTTTGGGAGCTTTTGTGAAATTCCTTGGAGTTTGAGCCTGTTTATTCATAGCAACGGGAATGCAGAAGATGAGAAGCATTACCCTCTAATGCACTTAAGACAAAGCTGAGAGCTAGCAGCCGCTCAGTTCCAGTTCCAACCATATCACTGACTCACTGTGTGGGTTTGGGATAGCTCACTGTCCCTTGGCCCCCATCCTGTTCTCTGTGCAGGATGATTCAAATGGTTGGATAGAGCCTCACTGAAGCCAATAGGACCTATACATATGCTTCTTCAGCAAGAAATGTCCTCAGAAATATGGATAGCACACCTAAGGCTTATTGTTAGGAAGCTTAGTTTATGACCATGTTAAAACTGGAAGCACAGAGAACTGTATAAATCTGTGGCTGTATCTATAAAAGAAAAGTTGGCAGACTGGTGAAACAAAGGCCTTTTGCCTTCCACAGTGCTAAACCATAAAGCAGCAGAAGTTGTATCAATTTCTGTATTGTGCAAGTATATTTTCTGAAGACTGATCATTCAACTACATTAGGATTTTATTAAATGTAAAATTAAAATAACCTAAACCTTCTGGAAGAGCAAAAGGATATATTTTGATATGAACATCAGTACCATCTAAACTGCAAGATTTAGAAAACCAGATAAAAGGTTATCTTTGAAGTAAGGGCAATAGTCTTAACTCAGCTGGAAAATAACTTTAAATTGCCACAGGCCATTTCTTGTCAGCTTCTTATGTTTTCTTCATTGGCCCTGAATGATTCTTCACCTTCCCATCCATGGAACTAACATGATTTAGGCAAAACCACTCTTTTCTGTCAACTCATGACTGGTTCAAGTTATACTTCTTACCATGGCAAATTCCTGCATATCTTCCTCTTGCTCAAGCTTTTTCTACACTACTTTCCACTGATTTTGGTGAGACCCTGGTCAGTGTGGAAGTGTAAGATAATAACCTACAAACAAAATGTGCAAAAATTGTATGAACACTAGTGGTTATATCAAGAAGACTGGGTTAACTATTCAACTGCGATGGGTGGTTAGAGCTTCATGAAGGAATTAATGGATCTAATTCAGTACTGGGAGGAGAGAAGAGGGTATTTGGAGAAAACAACATAAGAACTAAGAATCTGTGAGCCTCCCAACAGTCACAAATGGGAAAGCAACTGCGGACAATGACATACTTCCAGGCTCCAGGCCAGTGACACTGCTGTTCTGCCAATGTAGTGCACAAAGAACTGAAAGAGCATGAAACAGTTAAAAAGACATTCCTAGGAAAGGAGTGGGGATTCAATTGTCAGGCCCCATGTGGAAATACAGGCTACCGCAGAGGGAGGCTGTGGAAAAAGAGTGTGATGAAGGTGGGTGTTCCTCGGTTCCTGAGAATTATGACCCTTAGGCAAAGGCAAGCATGTGTATAGATTCATTTATTGTTTTGAAGATCTGTTTTTACTTAAACTATCCAGTTCTACGTTACTAATTCTTTCTGTTATAGAGGCTATTCAGTCCCTTTATATAGAACTATTACTCTGAAGTGCAACCAAATACTCAGAAGCAGGACAGATGCTCAAGGCATGATCTGAGAATAGGCAAGTAAGATGGAGGTAGTAAGGGACATGGAGAGTTCCTGAAGAAGCCAGTTGGTACAACTAACTTGGTAAGTTTGATGGCAGTAATTTGCAAGTTTACAGCATGCTAAGCTTCTTTGCTAGACTGATGCTCAAACTGTCTCACTTCATATTTTTCAACTTCATCTCAAACTCACTCTCTTTCAGTAAGCTGACTTGGTTGATTTGCTATCAACCCCTGTCCCATCTCATGTCAATTCTGTCTTAAAAGTCAAAGTATGGGTTTAATAGGAAAGATAACATCAACTTTATTACCCTCAGCAATTTTTGCCTGTTACTTATTTTCCCAAATAATTTCTTGATTTTTATCTGCACAAGAACATAACGCTACAAAAACTAGTCTTCTCAGCCTAGACAACCAGAGAATTGCTTAACTCTGAGTGTAGTAATCTGAAGGGCAAAGGTATTAACAGCAGTGGACCCCAACATCAGGCTCAGGGCAGATCCATAAGTACTTATTAAGAGCCTTCAGAATTCCAATCTGGACACATATATCTCCTTAAGTATAAAATTTAGTTAAAGCATCTCTTACGTTATTTCAGAAAGGATATACTTCCAAACAATAAGAAAACATCTAGAGAACGTACAACAGTGGGTAATCCATGGATCAGTTAAAAAAAATAAATCTAAAATCTGCAAGTGAAGAAACTATCAGTCCTTACAGAGCCCAAGAATTAAGGTCTCAAAATCTGATACTTTATAAAGAGAGCCTAATAATTGTCACCCATAACAAAGGAAGGAGTTTCTTGTTTCCATTATAATAAAAGCTCTTCTCCAGCACTTTCACCTTGGTTCTACCTCATATTTATTGTGAGACAAGTGTATACAAACTATGATTAAGTTTAAAGACAGTCTGTAAGATGAATAAGCAACTTACACTTTGGCATGCACACAGGAAAAAGAAACCAGACATCCTTACAAACCCGAAAGACAGAGTATCTTTATCTACCTTCTAGACCAAAAGCTAGTCTGGCCACAACCTTATCAAGGCTTAGAGACTTTCTGTCATCATTCAGTCTGTTGAGGGGGGAGCCACTTTCCTGCCACTAAACATTAATAATTTTGTCTGAAGTATCTGTGGCAGACAGATTCATTTCCTACTGGCTCCATCTAGGCTTGGTAGCCTTACACTTCACTAGTGCTACAGCATGACAAATGTAAGCACAGAGAGAAAGCTGGTAGGTTATGTGCCTTAGATAGTAAAGCTGCTCACATAAACTTCCACAGTAAACTTGGACAGATATGACTTTTACAGTTTGACAGTATAGCTCATGAAACCCAGAAGACATTTTTTCTGCAGATATTCTGTATTTTTTAAACATAAAACAAAGCTGACCCCAATACTCTTTATACTACTAAAGTGCTTATTATCAAATAAATAAAAGGAGTGTTGCCAAAATATTTTATGTAGGTTTGCCTGGGTTGGAGCTAATGTGTTTTAAATAATAACAGTACCTCTACAAATAAAAACTAATGACAAAATCATCAGCAAAAATATCAAGTGCCAGATGTCCTTAAGACTTCAAGAGCAGTAAACATTAAAACTCTTTCTTTGAAAACTATTCCAGATCAATGAACCTAGATTTTATTCTTTGACCCAGTTTCTAGAATATTGAAATGTTTTTTTGCTAAGGAGTTTCTCTTTAGTAAAAAAAAAAAAAAAAACAACAGAAAGGAAAATTACAATTCCAAACAAAAGTAGAGCAAAAAATGTAGAGCTTTTACTTTCACGCCAATAGGGTTGAAGTGATGACACAGATATGATTCAGTAACTGACTGCAAAGACTTTATACAGATAAGAAGCACATTGTAATGTACCTGGTCCCATCAAACTGACGGATGAAACCTAACCTCTGCCTACCAACAAAAGATTATGTATTAGACTATCCTGACATCCCTGCCAACTCCTTGCATGGTTACTTCAAGGACCAAGAGGCAGACAATGGTTGGCTGAAAGACACAGTGATTAATCATACTTTGTCTCAGAGGACCAAGGACAAATAGATTAAACATTTTAATCTGGCCACTTAACACAGAGACTAACCTGGAGCAGGACCCTGTATAAGACCCCCCTCTGTCAACAGTATAGAGTAGTCTTTGGGGAATACATTTCAGATTTTCTTCAGTGTGCATCACTGATGGGCCTAAAATAAGGCGTTGAGGCAAACAGAAATGAAAATGAGACCTTCATATTCGCAGAGTCTCACTGTAATCCACAACACACTTAAAAATATTCTGAAAGAATTTCAATTCAGAAGTATTCAATTTCACTCTTTGGCAGAGGTTCTTGGTGATATAGGGATTCTGCTCCTATCTGTGCAGAGATACACAGATGTGCGTAAATGCACAAAAGGGTACTGTATTGAAACACATTTTAAAGATGACAACCTTAGCATTAAAGACGACTTCACCTTGAAAATGTTTTGATGTAAAAAAATGAACAGTTATGCATTACTATGATTCTAATAAAATGCAAATATGCATATACCTACTTAAATATATTTCCTGACTGACTTCTGCCATCAAATTAATATTTTTCTTTCTTGTAAAAGTGGTCAGTATTTCAGATTATACCTGGCTACCTTCAGGCAAGATGGAAATCACTTTCCTACAGATTTTGCATAAGAAAATTGAAGCTGTTTCTAAGAAAAGATAGTCATCACCTTCCATTGTTTTTCTTGGAAATGAAGCCAGATTGCTCTCAAAGAAGCTGGCTGCATTCTGGGCTATTTCGTTAGGAAATTTAACAGGAAATGATAAGGGAAGGGAACAAAACTGGAGGCGAGGTAAAACTGGTAACATATTTAGCAAGCAAAAGAAAGGAAACTCATGAGCAAACAGAAATGTGAAGCTATGTGTTTGCTGTGAAACATTTTTAAGCAGCAGATGTGGTAAAAGAAGGAAAAAAATGCAATATGTAAAAAAGAATGATGTGGTGAAGTAACCACTTGGAGAAGGAGACTATCTTAAAAACAATATGGACACATACCCTGGACAGAATTGCTACATTGGGTATACTGGGGCTACTATATTGCATAACTGAAAGCTACAAGACTGGCAATACAAGTGGCGATGAGAACTGAGTGAACAGAAGAGACAATGGAAAGAAAAGAAAAAATAGTAGAAGTCAGCTGGAGAGGCACTGAATTAGAAATGTCCAATAAAGGACATGGGAAAATAAGAGCCCTCCACCTTCACTGCATCAGGTGAAAATAATCACATCAAAAGGTGCCCAGTTATAATTCTGTAATGACTCAAAATGACTGCAGACACAGCGGGGCTTTTCCCAAAAATATAAAAATACTCCTAATGTTACACTATTCCCTGTACTCCTGCCATAAAACACATGCACACAGTCATGCACTTACACTTCATGGATGCTGTCATTAATATGCCAACTCCATGCACTCCTTTGGCAACCTCTCAGTAACCAAGAAATCCAACATCTTCAGCAGTGCAGGATCAGTCTGTGTTACAATAGATTTTAAGTCTTTATGAGCATCTCAGACTTTTGGAGACTAATATTGTAATGAAAAATGCTGCTGATTTCTAAAACATTGCAATATTTTTTTGTACCTCAAATGCCAATGTAATCATTTGGTCTGGGAATGAAAACATTTCACAAGTATAGCAAGTTTAGCACCTCTTGTCAAAAACTGTTTAAGTGGTGTAATATTTTTCATGAATATGCAAATATATTTTGAGTATGTTGGGCTGATTTTTCTCTTAGGAGATAGCAAGTGTCATTCTTTTTTCAAGAAGTGGTAAATACAAGAAGGTTAAAAAACCTGGAAAGATCACTATACGGTAGGAATCATGGTATCCTGTCTCACTGTACCTTAAACTGTCACACCTAGTCTGTCATTACAGCCACGAAAATCTATCTTCTTTTATGCACAACATACACTGCCATCACCAGGTAAATAAAGAAGAGACTGATGAAAATCTGCTCTTTACATGGGGGCATTCTGGAATCTGGCCTCATGCAAGTCACAAAAATAAGGAAAGATCACAGATTTGGAATTAATTTTTTACTAGATCCTTCACTTTGTTCAAGTTTACTATTTGTATGCACCAGCTGGCTTACAGTCACAAGTGGAAATATTTGTTCCTGCCTTACAAAACTCAGTATTACTTAAAAATGTTAAACTAAGATATTTAAAAGTAATTTCTACACCAGAGATCCAGATTGAGAAACCCATGTCCAAATACTTTTTCACAAACTTTTCCCTCAAAAGCAATGCTAAAACTGAAAGTTACAGCTCTCCTTCCCTAACCAAAAAATAATGGTGTTCTCATTGAATAAAGGACTAATTGCTGAAAGTGAACAAGAAAGAAGAAAATAAGTACTGAAATGTTGAGCAACCTCCCTCAGCTGGACAGCAAATTGTCTCTGTGAGGCACTGCCTCAAAGGACTGTTTCCTAGCTTCTGAATCTTTGGTGTGTTCAGGCTCTTTTTTTTTTTTTAAGTAGATTTTCCAATGCCTGCAAAGTATTTTCTGATCAGAAAGCTATTTTATTCAAGTTGAAATTTTGAAATACTCTCAAAAACTGAAGATCCCTTTAATTATTCAATTCAAAGTCACGTAAGCCACATTCTGTTTTGAAATGTCATTGTAACTATGAGTTGTAAAACCAAGCCTACCAGCATGCAACTCGGTTTACTAGAGAACAATAAAGACACTTGGATTAAAGTTCTCAGTCAAAAAAATGTATCTACCCTTACGACTAATGACTATCTAACGACTTACTAACATAACACTTGGAGCTTTTAGTTAGCATTACGACAGCAGACCAAGCAAGCAAAATGTGACCTCACTAAACATACTGCACACTTCCATCATTTCCCTCCTATGTTGCCACACCGTGTACATTTTTCTTCTCTTTCCTTCCATCTCCACATTTCTTTGCAAGTGCATATTCTCATGTCCCCCGATTTCTCACTCTCAAGTCTGACTCACTGTTTCCTATTATAACCATTAGCAAAATATCCCTTAAATTACTCTGAGAGGACATTGCTCGTGCTATGGGATTTAATGCCCTCCTCTGCAAGCAGAAGTGGCAGCTTACCAATATGCTCCTCACTGTGCAACATACAGATATCCAATGCCAGACTTTAAATTGCTCAACAGCAAGTTTTAAATCATCCTGCCGAGAAGTCTGTAGGGAGACATACCAGTCTTTCTGCAGAGGGAGATCAATGAGCTGTGGAGACATGCTGGCCAGGAATCTCCCTTTCATCTAGATATACACAGTGTGACACACCAGGTGCCAGCTTAACTGCTATTCTTACGGGAATGGGCAACTTTTACATTTGAGAGACGAGTGCATTTTTTTGAGTTTATAGATTATTTTTAATGTGTTAAAGATTTATCGTGGGAGTTAAAGGGTTGAATAAAGTCAGCCAAAAGAAATTCTCAAGCTTAGTGTGATGCAAGATATGAGGGACTTACAGAATTTTACCGTCATGTTGATCCTGCTTATGAACTCTCCTCTGCTGGCATCACTGACACAGCTAGTCATTGATGTGCTTTTTCACAAAGGCAAGGGCCACACTGAGCTTATGACCAATATATACCTTATATACACAGTCAAAGGGCACCTGTATCTCTTACAGGTGTGATCTCCTAAGAGTTTTCCCAAAAAGGTGAGACTTTCACACAGTTGCCACTGCAGCTGGGCATTATCTAATGATATGTATTCGAAGAGCAACATGCATTTCAGGGTATGCAGCAACTGAAATACATATAAAGATAATGAGGATGCTGAACAGGAAGTTTGCAAGGTTCAAAATAATTTTTTTTTTTTTTCAAACAACATTGAAAAAGAATTAGGGAAAACATGCCAGCTCTTCTTGAATTTCTTGCTCATAACATGTAAGGTGCTAGCTATACTGACAGATACCTTTCAAGAGTTCTCAAAGCACAAATGCAATCATAGATTACCAATGACATATTGCATATACAATGAGAGGACAGTAACAACATCTAAGAATCCCAAAATATATCGCATTAAGTTTGGTTGTGTTTTTGTTTTTGTTTTTTAAGTTGCTTAATCAGAAAACAGTTATATTACTTTGAAAAGTTTCACGTAAAAGAAAAATAGACAAAAGAAAACAGACAGACAACGAATCAGAAATTTCAACCCATGCAAAATATTTTTGAGAATTATATAACCCAGATAAAAATTTCTATTTGAATGCTTGTTAGCCTTACCTCACGTGTGACCTCCCCAAAATAGTACTGTTCAGAAAGCCCTTTGGCAGGCCTACGTGTTTCACTGTAATTTTCAGGTGCGTTTTTCTTTTTATTGCTACTGTGTTTAAGTTTACCATGCATAATTTGCTCTACAGATGGTATTTTCCAGTTCTGCTTTATTTCAAGTGAGAGAACTGAGTGAAAGCAGTAGAAAACTTCAGAAAAATTAATTTATTTTTAACCTTGCCCCATTTTTCTTCTCCCCTCCCCATCTTCTTGTAAGGAAATATGAAGTCTGACACTTCAATGTTTAACTTTTGCATACAAATGCCTGGCAAACCAATACACAAACTGAAATGCTGAGCGAAAAGTGTTTAAAATAAGAACTGGGTGACTGCTTTCTTTAAAACATACACTTTTAATCTATCTGTAACAAGAAGTTGTGCCACCTTTGGAAATACCATCTATGAAAGGCCTTTGGGTAAATTATTGTAAAACAGTGTAACTCACATTTGCGGAGACTAAACAAGGAGCAGCCTGTATTAACAAGTAATTTCTTTACCTACACATTCCATATGGAAACTGGGTTATAAAATATTCTGGAAACATCGCTCACAGCATAGAAGTTTCTTAAACTCAAGTGGAGGAAGAAGAGGCAAAAATATCCCAAAACCAACCAGAACCAGTGGGTGAGAAAGAGATATGATAAAACTAAAAGAAAAGAGACTAAAGCTATATATTTTATAATTAATTATCATAATTAAAGTATATTTCATGTAGCAGCAACACAGTAAATAATTCACCAAAGGTGGCAAACTGCAATATTTTAAAAGAGGAAGTCTCACTGTATCTGTCACTGGACTTAGCTGCCAATGAAAAACTATAGCAAGTCACTTTGACCATATAATGGTCTAGCCTCTTCTTCAACTTTGGCAGCAGAGAAATTGTCAAGAACATCAGCTTATGACTAAAATTCAGTTTCTTGAAATAATAATTTTTATTTCAGAGACAATGATGAGATTTCAGATTTCTGTCACCTATATATCTGTTGATCTAGGCTGAAATTTTGAAAACTATTATGTTGTAGACTTTTACACCTTTTGGCAACACTTATTTTTCCATGGAGATTTTTCTCCCTTGACTTCTCAATATCAGAACACTTTTATGTCACAGCTTCTTCTCTTTCACTAAGAAAAGTGGAAATGTAAGATCAACAAAAAAAAAGCCTGAAGAACAACTTCAGGTATCACGTTGAACTACAACTGGAGCCAAGTACTTTCCATATAAAGGCTTTGATAAGAAAGTTCTTTTACCAAAGAAGAATCTTCTTTTTGGAGAAAATAATTTGACTTGGCAAATTGTTACTCCTACTGCCAATTTGACTAAAGCATTTTAATTCTTAAAAAGCAATGAAGAGAGCTTGGATTTGCCAGACCTGAAACAGCATGGTGCAAGCTTTTCTGAGAGGTGAGCATAAGCCAAGGCATGAAAGATTTCTGAAGTCTAAACCCGGCCTCAGCTGAACAAACAAAATCTATAAAAAGGAAGATTTAAAGTTGATTACAATTCAAAACAAAACTCTACCTGTGATTTTCAGGATGGATAATTTTCAGTCACTTCCTGAACTTCAGTTACACAGCCATGTCTGTCCCCCTGTGAAAATTTCCTTCACCCCACCAGCTCCCAGTCTGGGTTTAGGTCTCTTTGCTGTTCTTCCTAGAGGTCTCCCAGTTTTCTTTCCCACTGCAGGCCCTTTCTCAATGTCCTTCTTCCCTGTTGCATCCTGCACCTTGAACCATATTGTAGGCTATACACATTTACTTTCTTTACTAGAAGAGACCAGCTGGCAGTCACTTTTTTTTTTCTCTGCTGCTTCAATTCAATACAATGAATATGCTCTTAGCATATTCATGCATTGAACTGGAAGAGAATTAAACAATTGTATAAAAATCTCCTTCTTCTCTTAAGCTTTAGATATGTAAGAAAAATAGGACGAAGAGTTTTTATGCTCATCTACTTTACATCTTTTAAAGAAAAATATTTGGCAGCAAAAACCCTTTGGAGCATTTTGTTTGTTGATTTGTTTATACAAAAATAGGCTAGTGTTTCAGAGAGAAAAGGGCATTTTTCTTAAATCCTGTTCTATAAAAAATACAGGATGAAATTAACCTGTATTCAGTTGGCAGCTAAATCCCTGCATAGGAAACCAAAGACAGCATTTAACTGTCAACTTAATTCCAAAGAGATATACTTAATTACATAAAATTAAGTCAGACAGTAAGTAAAATGAAACAGATCCCCAGAGAGCTGCTGTGCTATAATAACATTTGCACCACACTCTTGCAATAGGAGCAGAATCCAGTTTTCTTAACTTTGAGACTGCTCCAGAATATTTTCTTACACTAACCATAAACATGACATTGATCATATAGGTTCCCAAGAATGTTTTCCACAACTTCCTAAGCCAGTAATCTGATGTCTGTGACAATTATTCGGGGTGAGTACTCTTGAAAAAGAGGCCTGTTCTTGTCAAATTACCTAGACAGACTGATATCAATCATATAATGAACATAAAGTGTCAATCTTATTAATGTTAAGGCTCAGAAGTAGCTTCATTATCTGTATTCCAAGGTCACTCCAGTTGCTAACCGATGTAGGATTATAAAGTGTTTACAGTTTTCATGTTTATGTTGTTTAATTTGCCCTTATACAGCATTTATTACTTTTTAAACAACTGATTAATTCTTGGCATCATAACATAAACAAAAGGTGACTACAATGCAAAATCTGCACGCAGATGAAAGCAAAGTTCGTAGCTCTTCTAATACATGGACTAGATAATATGGGTAATTTTTTTTCAAAACTACAATCTCATTACTTTATGCCATATATATCACATATGCTCATGTCCATGGGCTGTAATTTGCAATATGGACCAGTCTAAGATTTTTCTTACTGTGGGGTCAACTGACCCCACAAAAAAATCCTTCTGTCTGCCTACTTCCCTTCCTTTTTCCCAGCTTCATTGGACAAACATTTGTTGTATGTCATGTCTTTACATGTTAACTTGTTTTCACTAAATATGCTAATAGGAAATCTTTAGTCAACTTTCAGACCTGAAACAAGTCTCCCATTGGCATAGTGGCATCAGATTTACATGCTTCAGCAAAATGTTGTTCAGGTAATGGAGCTGAAAAAACTTAATATCAATTTGTATTTAAGGTCCCATTCAAAAACAAGAACAAGTAGGGGAAAAAAATTAATACTGAGAAAAACCCAAAAAGGTGTTCAATAGGTTGTGTGCTAATGAAGTGAGGCTGCCTGGTTTCTGTGCATTTGCTCCCAAACACATTCTCTGAGAAAAGCCTTTGAACAAACAAGCAAATGTACCTTTCTTGAAGAATAAGTTTGTTTTCCTTCTTCCAGAAGTCTTTGAAGTCAGAACTGAATTCATGCCAAATACTGAAGAAAGAATGCGGGGACACCTCTTTCTCTCCCATTTTTGGTTTCATACAGAAATAGGCTGCAGTTTCCAAAAAGCTGTCAAAGAAAGCAAAACTAGTAAATGTTTCATTACCCACTGATACAGACTTTTTTTTTCCCTTACTTTACATTGACATTAATTATTCTTGTTAGCACACCTAAAAAAAAAAAAAAAAAAAAAAGAGTATTAAAATATGACACTTCTGAGCTCTTTGTATGGAGATAGTTACACAATACAAGATGACTCCAGCAAAGCTGGAATCCGGCATTTATCATAGGTTCTGGTTTTGACCAGAGTATTTTCCATTTCAAAAGTGAGAATGAGCGCACTGTCCAGAGCCCTGCAAATCCAAACATCCACACCTGCCCATACACTGCTTTTCTGTTGTGTTTAAAGCTATTTTCAAAACATAGAGTCAAAGCCTATAAAGGACTGTAAACAAAGTTCTTCAGGTTCTGTTGTATCTATACTATGACATAACAGAGTAGATGGCTTCGGTTGAAGCCTGCACTGAAATGTCAAAATCCAAACCCGCTGTGTACTAAACAAGAAATGACACAACAGAAAACTGGGCTATGAACAACTTGGCCTCGTATTTCTCTACCTGAACAACCCAACCACCTTCTCAGAGAGCAGCAAAAGTAAAAGCTCATTAAACACAAAAGTTCATTAAACAACAGTTACACCTCAAGCAATTTAATTTTAAAATTTTCTGGGTTTTAATTTCTTCTATTTTATTTCAAATTTTAAAATATGTAGGAATGTCATAGAAAGCTACAGAAGAATTATTACAAAAAAATAATTGCTTGATTAACTATTATTCCACTTTGTTTTTTGACTGAATATTTTGTAAAGACTGAAGCTTTTAAGAATTTTTTTTCATCTGACAGTCAACATGGAAGCTGGAGAATTGACTATTTTGTGAAAAATTCTATTGATTCAATTGAAAAATTATATTGAAATATATAGATGCTTTACTCACTGATCTCTTACCTCTTATTGATTGCTAAGATAACTTTCTATGAAATACACATCACTGTTTTAATCATATTAATTATGGGGAAACAACGCAACTCCAGATAAATGGATGGAGTTTTAACATTTTAGTCACAGAAGTTGTATCTGTCATGGACTATCATAGCTGGGGATTGAATACTTTCACAGTTGTTGTAACATAAACTATTTAATGTTGACAATAATATACAAAGATTCAACTACTTAGAAGGGTCAATTCACATGGTGTCTGTGAAACTGTCTGTCATAGTCCTGAAAATGTATTACTCCAGTAATAAAAATACTCACCAACATAAAAAAATAAATGTCAATATAAATTTTCCATTTTCCAAATAAAAAAATCTACAGCTAAAACATTTAAAATTTAATTTATCAAAAGTTAGCAAATTCTATACACTTTTTCTCCTAATTTGTAATTTATTTTTCCATCTGCTGAAACAAAATGAAGTCATTGAGCAACAAAGATGCATCACAGAAAAATATAAAAGACAAAAACATCATCACTTTTTAAGCTGTTGTATTGATACTCAAATGCTACCTTACCTGAGTATACCATTTCTTCAGCTCTCAGCCTACCATGGCATTCTATTCTGTAAGCCAGTGCATAATTAATAAATAGAATGTTTTTTGTGAATGGGCTTGGTCGTTTGGTTGTGTTTTTTTCAAATGATCTACAGATGAGTGTTACTACCAATTAAACTAAAAGATTCTATTTTACTTACCTATTTACATTTTCCCACAGCTTTACACTGTGGGAAAATATTTATCATCTATCTCGTGGTCACATAGAATGACTCAAAAAGAATAGCCCTGACATTTAGAATTCAGCTGCACTATATTTTAAACTTTTTGCCTATTTTGACGTATTTCCAACTTTCTTCAGGATATATCAGAGGGATCCTTTGGTTTTCCTCCCTTCCCCCCCTTCCATCTCTGGACCTGGCTAGAGGGGAAGTAATATATAAGGCTCATTTGATTTTTCAAAATGAACTGGCAACATTTTTGAAGGAACATATGGAATACAGGATGAGAGAAATCTGGAAGGACCAGCAGAGTCAATGGCTTATTTAGGAATAATAGAGCTTAAGGAAGCTCTTTAGGAATAATAGAGCTTAAGGAAGCTCTTTGAAAGAAGACCATTAATAATTTACAGAACATAGTAAGATCAGAAGTTCAAGTAAAAAGCCTTGTTCTGAGAAACATGTCTTCAAACCATTCAGCAAATGACAATAATGTGAAAAAAATTTGACAGCAAATGGCCATCTTAAGTAACGCTTTTATATTTGAAGTAACAAGCTAGAATTCCCTCACAGGAAAACATCCCAAGAAACAGGAAGCTAAGACAAAATGCAATTTATACTGTACAGGAGAATGCTCCAAAAAATTTATAAACAGTCCTAATATCTATTGGAGAGGCAAAGGCTTCCATTACTCTTCAACTATTTCAACTAACCTCTGTGACTAAGAGAAAGGCAACGTCTTTTTCTCTAGTGACTGAAAATCTCCCTGAGGACTGACCACTTCTATAATCAGTACAACCTGACACGTGCATACAGATGTGTCTAAAAGCTGTAACAATTTCTAGGCTTCTAGAGAGAAAAGAAATGCTCAGCCAGGTTGCTTGCCTCCCTGGCAGTTACTTTGGGAGGTAAGGGAAATAAGCTGTTTGTGAAATGTGAAACAGCAGCAATGTACTAGGTTGTCACTGTTAACACATCACACCTTTCTAATGCCGGGTAACAACGCACAAGACATCAGCTGCAACGCAGTAAGACTTCAGGGCACAAATCTCCATGAATCAAATATTGCAGATCAAACAGTCAAGACAGATACCACATTTTTTTCAACTACAGAGATCTCTCCTTATTTAGCAATTACGACTCTTAAGAAGACATATGGAAACCTGCTTGCTATACATTCGATGCTGTCATTTTTGTAGTACAAAACAAAGTGGCATAATTCACACATGAAATGCAAAGCAAATAAAGTGAATCCAAATGCATCAAATAAAACATGCACAGCAATAAATCCTCTATATTACCATGTTCTTTAAATATCTGATTTGGAAATGTTTACATATGTCAAACTAGACATATGCCAAAACTGACTCCAGGAGGGGACACACATTTTAAATACAAAGAGAAATTTGGATGACATTGCCATAACCCCAAGACTAGCTAATACCCTTTCAGAATTCACCCAGGCAGCAAATACCTTTTTCTCTGGTGCTTTGCCAGCCCATTCAAGGTTTCCTTTTGACCCTTCAGCAGATTTTGAAACAAAATATCTGCAAATACCATTGATACTTTTCCTGACTATATGTGCAGGCACCCAGATATTACGAATCGGAAGAGGGACTAGAGTTCAGTAGGCTTTTGTTTCTATACCCAAATTAATTTCTGCATCATATAGCTTTGGGAAACTCCTCTGACCTGTCTGGCTTTCATTTCACCTATCTGCAAAATGAAACATTTATTACTAAACAGGTATTTCAGACCTCATTTAGTTCCATTTCTCAAGTGATAAGATTCTTAGTTTTCCGTACTCTTAGTAAGCGTTTAAAAAAAAACCCCAAAAATAAAAGAATGTGAACTAGAGAAAGACAGCAGTAATGGAAGAAGGAAGAAAGGGCACGTGAGTTATTTTCAGGGATTAAAAGAAGTAAAGGAGGTCACTGGCTTTGCTTGAAACACTCTGATTTTTCAAGCATGATTAAAAACAAGGCAGTGATGTTCACACTACTGTTTTATCCTGACATGGCAAAAGCTGGAATCTTTTAAACAGATTTCAGGCTGGGTTTCATATCCCTCGTGCTGGCCCTGAAGGAGAATTAAATAATATTCAGTCTCTCAAAACAATGGAAGAGTTTCTCATCCCTGACAAGTAAGTAAGGAAGTAAAACCAAGAAAGAGGTTTAGTTCCTTTTCTCCTCATCTTCTAATTTCCTTTATTTGAGTGTTCGTGTAATTCAGAAAAATCACTACAGATTGAGATGACTGAACTCACTACTTATTCATATGTGGAAATCTGATGAATGAATCACTAGACTTTTCTGTCTGCTCCCTTGTGTAGAACTATGAGACTATGTAAATGATTTTTCTATTTGGAGGGAAGGAAGGAATGGATGCACTAACAGCCAAACCAAATTTAATCATGAGAGAGAAAAGAATGGCTCATTGACAAGATTTCTAGATAATAGATCTGATCCATTTGGAATATTTTAAGAGGAGNCCCCCCAAATTCTACTCCAAAACCAGTTAGCAAGATCCTGCAGACAATGATTTAGATTCAAGTCTGCTGTGTACAATGCATTGGCCAGTTTATAAAAAAGTACAACACATGTTTCTACACATGCATTTACATGGAAGGCCAAGCAAAAAGAGAAGGAGAAGAGATAGAGCAGCTGGGAACTACGTGAATATTTCTTTTGCTCTAAAATAATAATAAAAAAAGAAATAAGGAGACAAATCAACAATACTAAGCAATGAACAGGGATCATTTCATTGAAGCATAGTTTGATCAGGCTTCTGTGGCCAAACAAATAACAAAGTAACACTAAGTACAGGCATGCCCCGGCCAACCTTTCTGAGAAACAATAAGCACACACACAAACATACACACAGCTGGTTTCCACATACAGCAAACTACATCACCTGCAAGAATAAAGATTCNAATTTAAATAAATTATAAATTGTAAATATTAATTTAAATAAAATTAATATTTAAAAATTAAATTTATCATATCCAGATTAAGGTATGACAAAGAAATTTGCCAAATCATTTCTTCTTGCTTATATCTTCTAGAATTATTACATTATCAGGAATCACAGTCAACACTACATCCCACAAGTGGTATTGTCACTGACAAGTACCATTCTTCAAGATTTTCTTTCTCTGGTTTTATAATTTTTTCTCTCTTCCTATTTTTATTCTCATTATTCTCTAAGCCTGTTGGATACAGCCTGGTCCCTCTATATTATGTCTGGGCTTTTTTTTTTCTG
>VZRU01019825.1:583159-608376 GCA_013398155.1 Pedionomus torquatus | reverse complement strand
AAATTCTACAATTCTGCAAGAGATTTTGTACTGTTTAACAGATTATATATTTTTGGCTGAAGTTTGATTCTGGATTTTCTTGACTACTTGGGTTTGGCTATATAGATTGTTAAGCATCAGTTATGTACATTTGAGATTCAGTGGGCAAGTATTTCTTCAGTCCTCTTTCAGGAACAAAGTCCCTCATAATAGGGGTAGCAAAGTGGCAAAATAATAAGGCCATAACTAATTTAAATTATNAGCAAGCTAGAAACGGGAGTACAAAATGGAGATAGGTACTTAAATCAATGTGAGTCCAAATTGATACAGTTCATTGAGCTCAAGAGTTTTACCAGTCTCACTCAGTATCTGTTTAACTAATGCTTAAATGTTTGCAAACCACAGGTATAACAAAAGTGGGAAATTACTATTTTAAAAAAAAAATCAGCAAAACAATGCTGAAGTGTTAAGACTGACTTAGAACAAGTGCAAAAGAACCCAGGTGAATTTTTCAATTCAGTATCTTTCCTTAAAAAAAGGCAAGAAATACTCAACTAAGTTAAATATGTAGCTTTTTTTTCTGGTTTTTTTTTGTTTGTTTTTTTTTTTAATTTGCATTGCTCTGATGTAAGCAAATCCTTTGCTGATGCAATAATGCCATCTTTTATCAGAGGAGCTATCTGGGCAGACAGAACTTTTCTGATGACAGAAAATCCAGTGTTTAAGAAGCCATTTGGCACAGACGAAGTCATGCCCCAGTAATCTGAAAATCAAAGGTCAGGAAATGTAGATTAGAAGTATTTTTTCTACCTTTACTATATCAAGTATTCAACAGCCACAGCTCACTCAGGAAATGGCATTTATGTGAACCTGAATTCTGTTATGCATATTTAAAGTTTACATCTCTGTTCAATAACATTATTTAGATTAAAATAGGAATTGAGACAATACATTAGAGGTAACCTGTGCTTCTTTCTTGTCCTGACAATTTTATTCTAACAGTCCACTCAGAGAAAAAGGCAAACACTTTTAGCATGCCTCTTATAATGTATTTTTAATTTGCATGTACTTTCTCCTGTCATTTTGAAATGGCAGTTTTAAAAAGGCTCAAACTTTCTGTCAAAATCTCAGCGTGAGGTTTTTACAGTTCCCTAGATCCACTGGTGTTAGCTGCAATCCACCGTAATCTGAATACTCTGCATGAACCTGTAGATTCTCTTTCTCAGAGTTTAATGCTTTTAATTTTATGTTAGTGTGGATATCATGCTCATACACGTCAGCTATGCTGTTATATAGACACACGGTTCGCTGTGATGAACTGGGCATATACAATATGAGCATACCTAAAACATCATCACGTAAGAAGAGAGTGCGCTGGAAAATAGACCCCGTAACATATCCAAGAGAAAAGTATTTTTCTCTCTTGGAACAACCAACATATCAGCTTCTAACCTATTAGATAACCCTTGTCAGCTTGAACTCCAAGACATAATAAGGTGCCAGTATACACGGGATACAGTGGTAGAATGAATTTCAACTGCAGCGCTCTGACACACAAGCTGTTAGCCTCAGTACAGTAAGAAACAGCTAAATGCCTCATGTTAAAGCCCAGATTGTCTCCAGACATTTCTATTAACACACCTTGTCTTCACTATCTAGTTCAATTGCTTTCTGAGCAATAATTATTACTTGAAGAAGTTATAATTACATATGGAGGTAGTGTAACCGTTGTGTATTAAATATTTCATTAGAAGTTTTATTATGTTTTTTTTTCAACCTATTGACATCAACCTCAGCCTTGTAATCTGCCTGCTCCCATTATATAGTTCACTTTTATAACTGAAATTCATGCACAGTCAAGGTCAAAGTTATCTAACAAAATGAGAAGTAATTTGCCTTAAACCTAGAGCGGATTATTTAGATACCCAGAGAGAAACCACACATATGCTTTACCAGATTTCATGAACATATAATATTAACCCATGTTCCAAGAACATAATCCAGCATAGATTAAATTTTATACAAGTGCATTTGCAAAAACAAACTCTAAAAGTAATAAATCTACAGGTCTGAACGTGAGTATAGTTGGGTGCTCTTTCTATTTTGGTGCTCAAGTCAAATTGAAGTTTCAGTTTCTGTTCTTTGAAAATTATAGAATAAGAATGCTCTGAAATTCTTGGGCACTATAGAACCTCCTAGAATTTTAAATGTTTTGTGATGCAGTTTCATCTTAACTCTTCAGGTTTACTCTGAAGAGTGTTTGCAATTCAATGCACAAGAGTCCTCTCCTTAACATGCATAAACACAGGATTCCCTAATATCATCAAAAGCTAGCACAATTGTGAATGGAAGAAATCTAGCCTTTGGAGAAAACAGAGATGTTCATGGGGCCTCTCATGCTCTTAGAGCTAATTACAACAGAAACCCATGACAGTAAATTGAAAAACTTCAGAATTTGGGTAGTTGAAGTGTTAGATTGAAAAGGTGTTTACATGCATTTTTAAAACATTAGGCATTTGTGATTGAGCTCTCAACATATCCAAATACATTCTCTTCACAGTAGTGACACTATCTTTGTTTAGATGAGTAGAGAAAAATGAATAGCATTTTCTATAAGGATTGAGTTTAAATAAAAAAAAAGTGGCAGTCACAGGAATTGATAGAAAGGTTGTAATAAATAACTGTATCAGTCTGGATATGTGAATCATCAATATTCACACTTCCAAGCAGAACTAAATAAACAGTACTCCTTTGGCCTAAGAACACTCTCTCATGCCTGGAGGAGCTGAGGATTCCAAGGACTGCATGAAGGATTCATGGTGTTTCTAGTCTGGTGTGACCACTACCCTAGCTGTTTCCTTTGGAGTGAAGGAACTTTTACCTCCTCAGACTGATTAAGGTAGAACCATTTTTCAAGGCAGCAGTTGAGAATAGAAGCAAATGCAAGTTATCCTCTGAGAAGGATTCATTTAAGACACAGTGCAGAAGGGATCTAACTTGTTAATGAAGACGACAAACATCTTTTTTCACAGCCACTTAATCTCCACATATAAGAAACACAGTGGGGTTTCAGCAGTCGGCTGAGGCAAGCCCTGTGCTGTGGAGGGGCTGATGGCTGCCTTCCATCAGCTGAAAGTTATTATGGAATGAATGACCTATATTGTACAAATTATTACTGGCTAATTCCCAGATGAGTTAATGCAATTGTGACCTAATTAAACCATATCCCTGACATTCTGCTCTTCTATTTGCATATACATGGCAACAACAATATAAAATAATAACCCTTAAAGTAAATCTTAACAAATGGCAAGGAAGAAAGCAACAACTGTAGTGGCAATCAATACAAGAGGGTAAAACCAGAAGTTCTATCCACATTTAAGTCACAGACACTACAAATGTGAACACTATATCATGAAGGTCTTAGGAAGCCATCTAACTAAACAGCTCAGATAGACAATAATATGAAACAATGAAAACCTGCTGAACATAATCAGAAGCTGATGCACAATGCTGAGGCACTAGACCTAATCACACATACACACATTTTACTTCAGCTGTAACAGCTCAAGGGGAATATCTTGAATTTTTGAGGACTACTGTAAGGGTGGTGAGGCACTGGAACAGGTTGCCCAGAGAAGCTGTGGACACCCCATCCCTGGAAGTGTCTTAAGCCAGGCTGGATGGGGCTTTGAGCAACCTGGTTGGGTGAGAGGTGTCCCTGCCCATGGCATTGGGGTTGGAACTCAATGATCTTTAAGGTTCCTTCCAACTCTAATTATTCTATGTTTCTATTCAGTGAAAACACGTGCTGGTCATAAACTGGAGGTCAATATGTTGTATTTGAATATTTTACAATATATTGTTTTTAAATATTTTAGTTCCTGTAATTTTTTCATTAATTTTATTAGCTACATGACTCTTCTCTTAGCTTTTTTAATCCCAAATTTAATTCTCTAGTGTTAATTTTGCATAGGATCATCCCCTGGTTCTTTTAAGTATATTATGAGGGTGTTTCTTAGCTGTATCATTATCGATGTTACTTAGCTGTGCAACTGTATTTGCACCTTAAACTGATATCCTTTATATTTTCTTGTAAGATCTAAGAATAGGTCCTTTACCTAAAATATAGAATAAATTGCAAGATGAGTTTATGTTGCAAAACACTAAACTCAGAATTGTACCCATGTCTCTTAAAAGTTTTATTACCATTTGTTCATACTGGCACGGAACGTCATGAAATTCAAACTAATTTAAAACCAATGAAATATTAGTATTTTTTTAAACAAACAAGCTATTATCTTTAAAAGAAAATATAATACTCTTACAAACAAAAATCAAACGTGCAAATGGTTAAGGACTTGCAGTCATTTGGCTAATATGTTCAGAAAAGGACAAAGACTTCATCTTTCAGAGAAAGATCAGTTACCCATATTTTGGAAGAGACTTTCTGACATAACTAAACTACCAGCTAAGTTTCCATTACTGCATATTTACAGGCCCTGATATTTTGTCAGAGACAGGATACTAAACTGGAATGATCCAATCTGTTTAACAGTCTGTAAGCTACTTCTATACACATTTCCTTTGCTCACCAAGTATTTACTTTTTGCTGATGCAAACTAATGTATACCTACAGTCTGAAATGTATTACCACCAGCAATTCACATCTGCATGCTGGGAGCCACACAGTGAGAAAAGAGACTCAACAGTAAAGGAACCAACAAAGGATGAGAGGCTGAAGAGTAATGAAAGATGTTCAACAGCATATTCTTGCCTTTCAGTTAAAAGTGTTGTGCTGTTGTGTTTTTTTTTAAACAACATACCTCTCTCCATTCTGAGCTTTTCATCACTTTATTTCAATCATTAACTGAATTTTCACTTTAACTTTACAGTTCACTTTTGGAAACAATCCAAACCATTGTGTAGAAGGCAGAGAGGAGGAGGAACATTTAGTCTTTTAAAGGATTACCAGACTTAGGTGCTATATTTCTCCTTGTTGCTTTTCAGCAGTGCCATTGTACCATACTGTCTGCTATTTCTCTAAGTGTCATCAGCTTGTCAGCTCATAAGCAGGTGTAAAGCTTTGTTCCTCCCCAACTCTCATGTTCACTGAAACCAATGGAAGTCTGCGAAGAGTGTTGTATCGGGACTACTTTCTTTGCACGGAATTTAAAAGTAAACATTTCTCTTCAAAATTAATGTAATTTGTTGCTACAGCAAAGAAAGCAACAACACATTGCTAAATGGATTATTAAAAGTCCTGAAAATAGAAGAGATGCCTGGGAGGCTGTGCTCAGGAAGCACTTAAAGGCCTAAAAATCACTGGAATGTGCAAGTAATGGGAGAAAATTATAAAATAAACCAAATAAAAGTGTCCTGACACAGGAAGATGAGTGTTCCATAACCAGTCACAAGCATCCTAAATTGCCCATTTGATACTTATGTCAGAAGGCAGAAAGTCCTCTGACTTTTTATAAAGCAAATATGTATTCTCATAATATACTGAGATTTATTAAAGAACAGATTATACTCTAAGATTTGCTAACATCAGTGATGTACACAAAGCCAAGATAGTGAGTGGCATTTCTGTCTATCCAGCCCTTATTGGGCATCACAGCAAGAAAAGGAGGTGAATGATTTCACCCCAAATCAAGCAAGCATTATATGGGACTGTTGTCTTAGTGCCCTATGTTGTCACTTCAAGTAGGGTTATAGTATCTGAAATATTAGAAATAAAAGCATCTGTAATGTCCTTAAAAGACTTTCAGCTTACATTGCCTCTTACATGAGCGCAGTAGAAGTAAACAAACTGATCAATGTTCAGTTTTTTGACTGAGAGATAGCAGAAAGAATTGCAGATCATCTGACTGTGTTTGAGACACAATTGTCTCCAGTTTAATTTGTGAAGGAATCCCAAGGTGTTATTTCAAGACGAGGGGAATCATTGCAAGTAGAAGGGGAAAAAAAGAAAAAAAGATCATCTCAACTATTTCAGTGGAAGAGAGATCAGTGTTACAGGCTGGATTTATTTTTTTTTTTCTAAAAAGAGACCTTAATCTGGAAGCTTTCCAAAGAAATCAGAACTCATTACTGGGTAAGTTATCATGAGAAAGTAGCAAAGTTACATGCTACTCCTACATACCTAATTCAGCTGAATAGAGGTAGCAAGGCAGAGAGACCATCTTCAGATTCACTGAATGCTGATTCTGGTAATTGTAGTCAGACTGTTTAGCTGTTTCGTCTTCACAAATCAAGTGCAAGAAGAGGAGTAACTAACTTGTTTCTGACTATAATGCAGCGAGATTATACTGCTGATATTGTTATTGCCTTTTGTCCTAGTATATTAAACAAGACATGAGCTGTCATATTATTTTGACAATAACTTCACGTTATTGAAGTTAGATCAAAGTCTATCTTTTTCTAAAATTGTATTAAGTGTACCTGGAACCAATAGTGCTCCTAATTTTTTCTCTCTGCTTAAAGAAAATCGTATCTTGAAAGATTAGAAACATTTAAAGCTAAGTAAGTGAGAATACAGAAAACAGAGAACATATTTGTTGCTTGATACAAAGTGTGCTGTATCTCCCAGCTTTCAAAAATTCTAAATTTTAATTATAAGTTTTTTGAAATTTTATATACAGCTGTGTGAATTGAGCACATAGCTATGGATCTTGGGTCAGAGGATATAATTTATAATTAAGAAAAAAAAAAAAAAGCACAAAATTGTGGACTCCTAAAATACAGCAGCATCTCTCGCTCCCTTTTTTCCTCTTTTACCTCTTTCCCCTCCCCCAAGCAGTGATTTTTACTTTAACTTGTCAAGCATTTCACAGTTTCTCAAGTATTTAGCAATGAGTGTCTAATTGGAAAGTGCCAGGTTCTTTTTTATTACACTTTATCAATATAGTTAAGGGAATGATGTAATTGTTTGGGGTTTGGTGAAGACATTCCATGTCACTTCAGTGTTAATACTAGGCTGGAGCCTTCCTTGTCTGCCTGCGTAAGCTAGATAAACACAGACCTGTGTGCTTTCTTCTCATCTCAGGATACTTACTCAGAGAGATCTTGGAACATATGCCTGTTGTGAGCTAAACATTTCACTTTTCATTTTATCCATGTGCCAGAAATCCATTCCTTGGATAAACACTTTACATACTGACACTCTTAAAGTCACTAAACATGATAAATAAAGAGAGAATACATCATTTCAAAACTGATTAAACATTTTCTCACTTGTGACAAATGAACAGCTATACAGTGTATGGTGTCCCTGGAGCAGACATTCCATTTTCTTTGTCTTTACTTTGTGTGGAAGATTAACTTTCCATTTCAGCTCATCTATTGCACAACCGAGCTTTTCTAAAATACACATTGCTGCATTTTCCCCAAATCGTTATTCATTTTAGAAACATTTTTGTTGTTATTGTTGTAAGAGCTTTTCTTTTAGAGTTTTGTATTTTTGTGGAGATATCAGCTTTAATACTTTGTGCCCAAACTAACAAAAAAGAAAGAAAAAGATAAAGGAAAACATGTAGTTTTTTTGTGGAGTAGACCTGAACTTATAAATGGCTGAAGTTATCCACCCAAAAAGAAAACCCAAGCACATTAATCACATTAATTTTGCTCCATCTAATCCATCACTTTTCCTTGCACTACTTGCTTGTCTAGTCATTCTGTGCATTGCTGTTCTACCTATGATTAGCCAAATGTAACTAATCTTTATTTAGATATTTAAGCTCTCACCTTCTTTTTCACCCACCCCCCACCAAAAAAGATCCTGAGCAGTTTATTTCTAAGCCCAAATAAAAATCTTAGTGAAACACTAGAATTATACCATTCCTCAATATTTTAACAAATGCCACCGATCCAATTAAGAATTTCAGTGGGAAGGTAGAAGGAAGAGAGAGATAAATGTAGCCTAAATAATAGTAAAAAATAACTTTGCCCTAATGTCCTAGCATAATTTCTCATGTGTTCCATAAAAGGTTGTGCACTTGACATTATCCTTGCTAGATTTTCACGGTAAAGAGGAACAATGAAAACAAATTTTCTTTGAGAAACTACTATGTAAAAGGATCTGCTGCATTCAACATAGTGGGAGAAGAAAGAACAAGTTGGAAGGAGCACATTAAACTAAATGAGAATCCAGGGAGCAGTTTGCTTTATTCCCTCATAGTGTGGATGTTAGATCTACGAACAGGAAGTTTTTCGTATGATGGTTCCAGTGTAGTCAAGGAAAAAATAAGAATGGAGAATGAATTAGACACCAGAAGACAGTGACAAGTCACAAGACTTCCGAACAGAACGAAATTTTCCTTGTCCTTAGGTAGATGTCAGCTTTGGGCATGTAGTCTAATCTATTTTCCACAGGCTAAACGGTTTCCTTAAAAGAGCAGTCAGGTATCACAAAAATCTCTTCTAAGAGCAGTTACTTCTCTCAAAGTTTTTTTACTAAGGAGATTTTTAAGGATAAGAATTATGTAACTCAGCAGCTAAACAAACCTAAGAAATGTCAGGAATGCCTTTCATGTACTTGAGCCAGAGGTATGACACTAAGCCAGAGGAATACTCCCTTTGTTCCATATTTTCCATAATGATCCTGCATCACCAATGCAGCACTCAAGGACCTACCATCTCCTTACAAGTAAGAAGGGAGTTTCTTGTGGGAGAGGAGCATCCACTTTCCCCGTAGTTTCCTATTCAAGTACTATCTTTAGTACTTGAGCCATAGCATATAGCCCAAGGAAATAAAGAGAAAACGTGGTGCTGTACCAGGAAAGATGACAACTGCCCTGTGGCATTGTAGCAGGTAGCAAATCTGGGCATCAGGGCCATAGTATGACTAACAAACTGTAGGAAAAACTTGAACCTTTTATAGTGGTATATTTTACTGGAATCCTATTGAGGAACTTTGCAACTCTTGGAATACATAATGAATATATTCATTCACATATATTCAGTGGCAATTGTAGCTAGTACAAAAAAAGATTATATTTTTAGTGAAAGGAAAATAAACAGACTGTCAGTTTCACTAAACCTGGGCTATAAATGATGTGTGTCATATTTGGTCTTTTTCTAGGACAGATAAAAATCTGTCCCATTTAAATACTGCTTCAGGAGAGCACTGCCAAAAAATCAGAAGAAACCACAAATTGTGCAATGCAGTAAAGTTCCCAATTTTGAAAACTCTCTCAACTGCACACATCTGTAATGAAACTTAATGAGGTATTTTGCCTTTTGCCACAAAAAAACTATTTGCATTTCTACAAAGAAAGTCACATTTAATTGTACATATCATTAGTATATTAAAAAACTATTCTTTATTTCTATTCTTTTTTTTTTAAAGCAGACATTGTATAAGCACAGGAAATGCTACCTAATGAATATAGTTGTCTGGGGAATGCTATGTGTCTGTCAAATCACCATGATTCTGGTGACGTATGAACATGTTTCTCTGAGTATGAATGGTATATTCTAATTACTTTTTTTTTTTTTTTTTTTTACATAAGATACAAGTATTTTCCAAAAGACAGGAGCCTTGTGAAACATTTCTCTAAAGGTAGATGCTGTGTCTATATTCCTTCAGGTTTTTTTCCTAATTATCAAATTAAAATTGTCAATAAATAAATATTACTTAGTTTTCTGAACGCAACGTTAGCTATTCAGAAACACAATAATGCTAGCTACCACTACAGCAAAATTACCAAAAAAATATTGTTCAAAGCAAGGTTTTACTGCATTCTTCTTTCTTACCTTTTGTGTGCTTCTGTCAGTGACTTCTCTTCATTTTCTTGGTCTATTTTAGCTGTAAAAATACAATCCCAGAATTAGCTACAAGGTGGAAAATAAAGATGTTGTGCAGGATAATGTTCATTGTAAATACATAATGTATAAAACATAGAGAAACCATGTGAAGATATACTCAGGTACATCAATTCTGAAAGAAAAAAAGAAACACAAAACCCCATAAAAATGAAACTATATGAATTTTGACATCCCTATTAAAAACCAACAGAACAACAACACAACCACAAAAAACCCTCAGAGCTAGTTTTGAAAAAAAAAAAACCACACCAAAAACAAACAAACAAACAAACAACAACAAAAAAACCCACCCAAACAAACAAAAACCTTGCAGAAATACGAACAGCAACCAAGTACTGAAAGTGATTTAAAAACAGATTTAAAGAAATGATTCTGAAAACCTAACAAATATGGGAACTGATCTACCATGATCTTTTCAGGAAGAAAAGATGAGTGATGAGTAGGAAGGATTCAGCCTCACAGCTTTTCTAAAAGTTGCTTGATAGTTAGAAATAAAAGCTCTCTTCCCTCTTCCTGCATACACCACCTCCCTGTACACACATCAGTTAGTGAAGTAGTAGAGCCACAGTGAACACGTTGAAAACATGACTGTTTTTACATGACAGAAATTATCATTTGGTGACTGAGTGAAATAAATTAAAAATATGAAAATGTCATTGCAGCACATTGATGAAAAAATAATCTATTTCCCATGTGTTCTCTCATATTTTATTTAACACCTATTTCACTTAGGTGGGTGTGCTGATACATAAAATCTACAAGGAAGAGCATATTAACTCTAGCATCATCAATGTGCTAAGCGATAGCACAAACTGTTCTCTGAATCTGTGCCTAGGTGTGATTTATACTTATATAGTCATTCAAGAAGCACAACTTAAATCCCGTTTAAGATCTGCATGCTTTAGCCAGAATCTTTTTAGTTGGAAACTTGATCCAGTATGCTGGACTATTGACCTATTAATTTGCAAGGAGAATTTTAGGATTCCCAAGACTCAGTGTGTTTTGGGATGTGAAGAGGCTCTGAACTGTCCTGGAAACAATTGTCAATATTACAGAAGTCACATAGAAATGTAAAAAAGAAGGTCAAACTTTTAAGCTCTTTTTCATACCACTTTCCCAGTCATTTAAATGATTTGTCTACAATGTAAACACATCACCCTTGAAAGAGGAAAACCTGATTTTAAATTTGGCAAAAGCGAGAAAGGCAATACAGTTATAAGGGAATAAAGATAACCGCTATTTTTCTGTTATGTTTCAATCAACAGCACTTACCAACATATACTAATACTATGAATGAAATCTGTAGCAAAGATACACAAATGGAGTTTTGCTATTCTTTCTCCAGTCAGCACAAGTATCAGAGCTATGCCTTATGCTGCAAATGCTTTTTATTAGTAGTAGTGTAGGCTGCTGAGAAGGGTGAGCAGTGCCTGGATGTTTGCACCAGCAAACACTGCATTTAGTAATAATTTCTTGAAGACTCAGGCTCCTCCATTGCTTTTCTGAAAGTAAAAAAAAATCCCAGCAAACCACAGAAAACTTGAGGGACAGCTGGGTAAATGTTCTCAAGGAAATTTAAGAGCACATGAAGCCTGCTTGATTACAGGTTTCAATACTGACTTGAAACTCAGCCCAGATCCTTCAAAAGGTTTGTGAGGGCTCACAACCCTTTTGAGTGAACTTGGGCCCAGCGTTGAGTGACTCTGGGCTGACTTAAAGAGTTTTTCTTGAAAGCCTTGCCTTGCTTTGGATATGAAACCAGGTGAAGTGTGGCAGATTTGACAGAATTTCATTAATATTTTTTTTCTCTTTTTACTTCAATCCTGAAAGTCAATGTATGACTTGTAAAACCATATAATGCAAGAGAGAAGCAGCTGCACACTAAATCCTTGGATGAAGGGAGATCTAATATCTAATTCTACATTAACACTTTCACTAAGTACCTGCAGATACAACTTTTTTTAAAAATAATTCTATTACTGAAAAACTTAACTTAGATTCCTCTCTGTTAAACAAAACTTGGAAATGGAGGCTAGCATGTTCCAGACATTACAGTCTTTTTAGTAGATATATCAAATTAATGGGATATTACTCTTTTTATATTGTCCAGGATTGATGGGATATACCATTGTATGAACTGCATAGTTTTGGTTTGTTTTGGCCTTTTTTTTTTTTTTTAAACCATATTTCAACTATTCTGCACATGCTTATAATTATTTACCCACAAACAATGGTGCAAATATTCTACAATTTTCTTCTTGAAAGAGTGCAAGGACACCATATTGTACCAGTCTCAAAGACTGTCAGAACATCCCCATTCGGGAGCCGGTTTTGTTTCAGTTAAAAAGGAAAGTTATGATGGTCCAGAGATAAGAGAGAAGGAAAAAAAAAAAATAACCAACAAGAATACTTCAGGTATCTGTAATTGTAATTATTTAATAAAGAATAGGTATTACACAATGAAAATAATCTTGAGAATCCCTGAATGATGCATACATATTTAATAGCATTTTTTAAAGAAGTAATTAGCACACATGCATAAGGCAGCTAACATCCAGAGAGATATTTCATCCTGCATCAGATCACCTCTTGGCATTAAATAGAGTTTTGTAAGGAAAGAATTTTCTCTAAACCAGAATTCCCTTGTAGCCTGTTCCAAATACGTGATGACACTTCTAAACCTTTTGCATGTTATCAAAAAGGAATTAATCAAGTGTAAATCTGACTTGCGATTCATTTGCTTTCTCATTTTTCTAAACAAAAACAATTAAAGAACAGTAAGAAATTAATTCTGCTATCACAGGTGGCACCAGTGATAGAGAAGCTAATATGGTACACTCAGGGATCTGTTTCTGGCCAAAGAAAATATTCAGATGACTACTTTTGCAGTACTCTACACTAACTGTCTGAGCTGTGGACAGTGGCTAGTCAAAGACATGCATTGAGATTTAAGCAGAAAGGGAAGAAAGCCTCGTGTTATCAGAAACACAGAAGTCTTACTATCACCTAGATCCAACAGAATAACTATTAGATTTTGATTCCTATAACTACTGGAACTGGCCTCAAATATGACCACCCGGAATTAGCAGTTATAGGTATTTTTGTCTGTATTAATTGCCCCATTGGTAAACTGCTTTCAATACATTTTTCCTGTTTGAGAAGGGAAGGAAAGAAAAATAATCTGACTTATTCAGTTGAAGTGTCCCAGAGTATGTTAGACTTTATTATTTCATTCAGTGTAATGCATCTCTACCATCACTTCTTCCTGCAAAGCAGTTCATCACAACTGTAAAGAGAATGCCTGAGAGGCAGCAGTTTGGCATTCTTCCTTCTTGGCAGCCTATAGCAATTCAGTGCCAAGTACCAGCTGAAAGGTGTCCACCTTGAGAGAACAGTCTTGGAAGAAGTGTGTATTTACAAGAGAGAAATTCTCCAACATATGAAGTAAAAAGGAGAAAACCCCTTCCTGCTCCACAGTGATCCTACCATGGCAATGGCTGACAGAAAAATTGGTCATTTCCAGGGATACCATGGCAGCTGAGTGCATCTGAGTGTTCTTCCACAAAAATTTCTATCTCTGTCCTCAAGAAGCAAGATTACTTCAGAAAGACTTATTGATTTTCTTTGAAAAACATTAAAAGAAGCCTTGTAGTCACCCAGTAGCCACATCTGCTTTCAAATATATTCAGAATCAACGTAGCAGTGACTGCTTGCAGGCTTTTTGGACAGATGTAGGAATTCACGCTCTTGGGTCAGTTCTTTCCCAAATGAAAATATTCCATAGTATATTGACTCATCATTTTTTCTCCAATGTTCTGCTAGGAATAATTGTCTTGATCCTGAAAGCTAACTTACTAAACTGCCTCCAAATACTCTGTTTCAAATCTATTAAAGACTTACACAAGGAAATACTAGCCCCTAACATTTCATGTAAAATAGCAGTAAGAAGAGGTAAAACCTAGTTTTATATCTCTGCCTGCATATGCTCAATATATTGTAGGGCTTTATATGCAGCTGCCATAATACTGAAGGCATATATAGTCTGTAAAATCTACTTAAAAGGATATAGTTGATAAACAACCTCAGGTCATACTGAAAAGCATTGCCATATCAAAAAAAGAACATTTTAGAGTGAAAGTGACCTCTCAGAGACCAAAGCTGCTTATCTACTACTTACAACATATACTGAATTCGTTATCTTTTCATTTTTTCTTTTGAAAGCATCTTTAATGCCTTCTTGTTGGACTATGTTCCACTGTTTGCCTGCTTTTTTCATTAAGATACCTTGAGATTATTTAAAGATGGTCTCCCTCTAGACCAAGGTCCATACTTCCTAAATACTTTATGTATTTGGTCAAAATTCAAGTACATTCTTTCTTCTCTATGTAATTCTTTACCAAGCATGAGGACTGTACTATATCCAAGACTATTCAATCAATTATTTTAACAATAGAATATATGCATTTCTTCAAAATTTACTCACATTGTATCACAGAATCACAGAATGATGAGGGGTTGAAAAGAACCTCTGGAGATCATCTAGTCCAACCCCCCTGCATGGTTATCCAGTTGTCCACCAGGACTCCAGGGTCCTTTTTTCCTCGGAGCTGCTCTCCAGCAGATCAGCCCCCAACCTATACCGGTGCAGAGGGTTATTCCTCCCCAGGTGCAGGACCCTACACTTGCCCATGTTGAATTTCATCAGATGTTCTATCTTACCACTTTTTATATTTGCTTAAATTTACTACTTGATATTTTATAATAGTACATAAAACTTGATTTCATGTAACTCAAAAAGAGCTTTCCAACGAGGTCTCACAAAGTTTAATTAACTTAATTCACAAAAGCTTTGTTGTTACCAGCATATATTCACATTCCAGAATGATACATGCCCTTATTCTATATGTTAGCTTTTCTAATTCTTTTCGATTAGATTCCTGCAAAGATTACATATAAACTTTTGCAAAGGCACATATATGAATAGCCATACTAAATTCACTTACACATTTTTGAAAATCTGAAGCATCTCACAAAATTGAACGGGAAGTAAACACAGGCATTCTAGAAAATAAGGGTCTTTAACAGACCAGTATAAGTCACTTTACTGCAAAAATCTTTTTCTCTTTTTTTTTTGTCTTCAAGAAGCCTAGAAGATTAAATTAAATAAATAAGGGTTCAAAGGTAAGGACATAAAAGCCATTTTTTGACCATAAGTTGTCTCCTCTGACCTCAAAGGGAAGTGACATTTCATTATGCTAAAATCTCTGCAGGAATCAAGCCACTCTGTGAACTAAGAACATCAGCAAGTATTTTCTCATTTTAGGTCCAAGAAATTTTCTATATTAGTCTCCTCTACGTTTAATCATTATACCATCTGAATTAAATCTGATTTTTTTAAAAGATATTTACATGAGTATATCTATTTCTGTATGTATGGAATATTTTCTGTATGAACAGATATTGCATGTAACGTCAGTTGTCTCTGTTATCAGTACAATTTCTTGTTTGAAAGTGCAACATTTCAATTTATCTCCTCCAGAGGATTTAAAACTCTAAAGAAATATTTGACATAAGACTAACTGGAAGGTAAGACAACAGTTTAAACTGGGACTATTCGTCCCCTGTGCTACATACATATTACTGAAAAGCAGTAGAATTTTTAGAAATCTTTTTACTGGGAGAAAAAATAAAATCTATTTCTAATACTTTTACAAAAACTTACTGCAGGTTTACCAGGATCTTTAAAGAGGACATATTTTTTCCACAGTAGCTCTGAGTAAATAGTAGCTGGTACTATTCTATTCCATACTAATATATACGATTTTTTATATAGAGGAAAAATATCTAACATATATGTAACATATGCTAATATACCAAATATCTCCTCTAGCAGAGCCATAAAATAAAATAAAATAAAATAAAATAAAATAAAATAAAATAAAATAAAATAAAATAAAATAAAATAAAATAAAATAAAATAAAATAAAATCCACAAAAAACCTAAAAAAACAACAAAACCAAACTAAAAATTGAGGAATAGACTTTCTTTAAAGGTGTATGGAATATTAGGCAGTTCATCTGTCACCACTGACGCAGCTCCACTAAGATCTGAGGACCAGAGGTGCCTGACAGAGGCCATGAGGATACTTGCTGTAGGTATCTCATGCATGTGACTAGGACAGAAAGAAAGCAAAGATAGAAAGATAAAATATTGGATGAACAACCACCACAAGCAAGGGCACGTAGTTACACTGCTATTATTATGGTCTATGGTCCAAGTTTACAGGACCTCTCCCAGAACTCCTAATAGAATTCTTCCACTCTCCCTGGTAGTACATGCCCTTCAAAATGCCCCCAGAAAACACCAAAACAATACTTACAGCTATTTTATTTTGCAGTCAGCACACTATTCAACTGTGTTATGAAATACCTTGAAATATCAAAGCAGGATAGCAGAAATGCCAGGATCAGTAGAAAGCTATTGAGAAAAACCTATTTCTTCCCCCCTTTTAGACTTCTAAACATGTTTTGCCTCCATTGTTTAATTTTGTTATTGCTTGCTCTCTGCATGTTTCATTGAATAAGACTAATGTGGTTGGGGACATGAATAGCATTGGAAAGAATTAAGTTGCCATTTTAGATGGAATCTATCAAAAAGTAAGAGGGGTTTGGGGAAGATTGTAAGGAAAAGTTAGATGACCTTTGAGTTTAAACTCAAATGACAGGGGCTCGTGCTTAGTGACTTTGTAAAAAAAGAAAAGCATGAAAACTAAAGCTTAAAATTGAATGTACAATAATACCAGGAATTTCATGAGAAAAATAGACTTAATAGTTAATGAGAATTATCAGTGTCTTTTAAGTTTAAATGTACCAGGTAGGCATAGTCAGAAAATGATTTGACCCTTTGGTTCTGATTCAGGATTTATTCCATCTAGAGCTTGTAGGTCAACTAATACAGCATTCAAACATCCTCTCAGAGCTTTTGTTCTACAAGAACATTTTGTTGTTGGCTTGTGGTATGATCTTGACCCAGATATTACTGTCTGTAGTCACCGTCTGGCCCCAAACCCTGTTGCAATTTAAGCTATTTCTGCTGAACCAGTTTCAAAGGGCTATGAGTAAGAAGATGCACGAAACTGCCATCCCTTCTGATCTCCTGATCTCTCTTAAGGGAATATCACATCTTCTCAGGTAATTGAATACAGGAATGCATCTGAGTAATCTCAGATGGAAGGCAACAAGAATCCTTTCATCTGCTTGTCTATGTTCTGAATCTTTTTGCTTTTTTCCTCTCTTTTTATTTAAAGTGTTAACTATACTTTTTTATAATTAGCTATGAATGTGCTTTCCAGTAACTTTCAAGTGGAGCCAGTTTTGTTGGGGCTTTGTGTTTTGTTTGTTGGGGTTTTTTTTTGACAGATACAATGCTTTTTCCATGACTCATTAAAGCTACGTTGCTATTGTTTTGCGAATTTCTGTTTACAGTGAGCAAAGATCCAAGTACATTTGGATAGTTTATTATCAGGTACATTCAAGCTAAGAGAGTTTTGCCAAGACAAAAAAAGCAGAATTTCTTCTAGGATTCCTATCAAGAGTTTTTCATTCTTCTCTATTTCCTATTACAGAGAAGGTTGAGCATGAAGAATGCCTACTCCTTTCCCCCATTTTCTAAGATTTTCTTACACATGTGATAAAGAATATTTAAAAAATTTCATTCAGATCACAGTTTCTTGAATATAACTGAAGACAGAGCATCCAATATGGTGGACATATTTGTAATTATATTATTCCACTTTTTTCAACGTCTATGAAAAGTTAAATGCATAAGCATTTATATTGATTCCAAAGAGCTGCACTTCACAATGACTTTACACTCTCACACATGAGCTAGCCCCATAGATGATGGCCAAGATCCATGGAACTAGCTAATATGTGAGCAGTGAAAGTTGGTCTTTCTTGGAAGTTATAGAAAATTAAATTTAACAACAACATACCCTATAAAAGGAGACTGACTTTTCAATTAATAGCTATCATTAATTAATATAGGGACAAAAATGTCAGCCTAAGTCCTATCTACTTCTCATATATGCTGTGTTTCAAGATGTGAACTCCTCATAATTCTCCACAGTTATTTGTGTCCTCTTTTAATAGATTTCAGGCAACAGTCTGGTAAGAAGATAGATTATTTGCCACTCTTTGAAAGGTGGGACCCAGATCCAACATTTAACACACCCGCAACTCCTTGCTCCCTCCCAAAAGAAAAGAAAAGAAAAAAGAAAATAATTTCATCATAGTTACTTATGTGCATTCAGCAACCACTCACTATAATGTTGTCATTATGTTGCATTCACAGAAGTAAAATGTATTGTATTTGATGGGCACCGCTAAAAGGTCTTAGACACGTCAGGACTAGACTAGGCACTAAGAAAAAACATTGCATATGGCTAGCATACCTAGGACTAAATACATGTTAGTAGGGACAGCAAAGATACTGCAAGAGATTTCAAGCCTGATTTAAAAGCAAGGCTGTTAGCTGTGAGCCTGAACTCTGCAGTGCCAGAGAACGTGTCATGCCTTAGGCATTATGGATAATGAAGGAGCTAAATACAGTTAAATAAGCCTTAAGGCCACACTCTTATTTTTCCTTCTCCATCCCAAGAGCTATGGATAAAATCAATGTTATTTAAACACATTTTCCATTTTACCAGAGATTTAAACGTGAATTATTTTTTCCCTCCTAACTATCCACAAGGCTTTTTGGTAATTTCAGGAACCTGCTGCATTTCTTCAGAATACTTTGGTGTAGATGATTTATCATGCTATTATGACACTCATGCATTGATCTGTTCCCAAGAGATGCCATATCTATGCTGTTTGCAATCATTGTATTGATGTCTACAAAAACAATTAAATGAGGTCCTGTGCCAAAGACACAAATGTCTGCCAGCCCCAGTCTAAGGGTTTGGCCTTTCATGGACTTTGAGGCAAGGTGAGGCTAATTCAGTGAAGTCTGTTTAGAGCTGCAAATACAACACAATCTGAATTAGGATTATTATGTAAGAATGCACACCAATGGAGGTGCTGACATCCAAGGTAGTGACAAGTTTATACAATACTGACATTAAACTATTTTTTAGCATTAAGATGTCAGTGTGAAATTAAAAAAATACTTTCCACATTCAAAGAACATGTTTCTGAGGCTTTTTCAAAATCTAACAAAAAGAATGTTAACATAAAAGTGTAAACATTCATGGAACTGATTTGTGTAAGTGTGACTTCCTATACCTATATTCTACTGACTTTATGCTGCTCGCTTTTCATATCAATCCAATATGTTCTTCTAAAATGAAAAAAGTGAATTCTTGTAATCTTGATAATGAATGTGTTTTGATGATATTTAAAGTGAATGCCTCCATATGAATTTGCCAATATTCAACCCCTTAAGGTTCTGTGCATTTTTTTTAATGAAAAACATTCATTCGTATATGTTCCTGGTGGTGTTTTAGTCATATCTTCTCAAATTATTTTTAGAAAAATTATGAAGTAGTGCTATGTTCTCCCTTATATTAATCAAATTATAAAAGCAACATTTAAAGAAAATGGAGTCTGCAAAATCAATTACTCTGGGGTAGAAATTGCCAGAATTAAGATTACCCTAGCAGCATTCATTTCACAATCATCTACAGTACTTTTGGAGCCAGGAACTGAACCCAGCCATCCAAGAATCAGTCTGATGCTTTAGTCTCATTCACAATCTATCATTTGATGATGCACAGCCTTTTGCTTCTTGACCTAAAAGAATAAGTCACAGCCAACTAGCTGGTTGCAGCTACAGCAATAAATACAACATAGTTTGTGATTTAGACATTCATTTACTAATGGTTTGGAAACTGGATTCCTGAATGCTCTTCTTGGCAAAAGAGGGAGATGGTTACAGACAGTTCATCCTAAAAGACAATTTTAGCATCTTTATTCTGCAAGATCATGATGATGTGGCTAGAATTTGGGTCTGGAGAACAGTCTATATTCTTGAGTCCAGCAGAATGAAACCTGGAGCCGGCATTCACTAACAAGAGTAAAACTACAGAATCTTGTAAAATAAGACTAGAAGAACCAAAGGTTGGATGAATACCTTGCACTCACAAATTTACAATCATATTGGAATTATTCCCAATGTTTTTAGATGAACTAGCTAAACATCAGAAAATTATGTTTTTACTTCTACAAACAATGCATTCTAGTGATTAAATTTCCTATGTCATAATGCTTTTTCTAAAGTTTAAAACTAATGATATTGGTTTGGCTTTTGAATATGATATTGGATACCTTCCTTAGATTTGAAGTCTGTGATGTTTACATAATTTACAGAATCTCAGTGGAAAAGCTGTGTTTCCAACACATTGCCTCTTCCCAGTTCCCAAAACAGACTTACTTTTCCAGAGTACTGATGGTTGCTGCCTCCTGTCATAATTTTCCTGCCTTATCAGGTGAACAAGAATGCACAGCCTAGCTGCAATCCCAACGGCAAACACCCGAAGACTGTTTTTCAATGAAAAGTTAACCACAGTTAAAACCTGAGGACTGAGACTCATGTGTGGTTCATGCGCACACAATACTTCAACGTGAGCTGACTATCCTATAAAGTGGGAACAAGGTCAAAGGATTACTAAGTGCCAGTGAAATTCCTCTACAAATTGCATGATGATTAGAGCCCTCAGTATTTCCCCACTGTCCTGTATGTCAGACATTTCCCCTAGGAAAAGAAGTCATTTCTGAAGCTTTCTAAACTGGTGGATGTGATCTCCGACACTTTAGTGCCCCTATCTATCCACAACTACATACAAAACAAAGGAGACAAGGTTCCCAAATAGTGTTTTCCTTTGCAGTCTCTCTTATTCAAATTGTGCTAACTTGTAGGAAATAATCAAGGACGGAAAACTTCAGTGAATATATACCTTATATTGGGGAGATGCGAACAGTACTTCTTAAATTCCTACAGTTTGGTCTGAATAACTTTTCATTGGAAAGGGACCATTGTCCTACTAAATTTCCTGCTCATATTTTATGTTATTTAAATATTGTAAGCCCTTAAACAGAAATATGTAACAAACAAAAAAAAAAATACAAATTTTTAAGTCTTGTATTTTCTGGCAATTTTTCTCCAATTTCCTTTTTCGAAGGAGCTCTTCATTTTTTCTTAATTTCTTTTCCCATTTTAAACCCTGGCTATGGAGAACTTCAGCAAAAAAACTGTTGACATTTTTAAAAGCAAAAGCACCACATTCTAATACTTTGTGACTGATGATTTGCAGCATATGGACCCAAAAACAGGACAGGAAAATGGAAGAACAGAAAGGACTGCCTTGGAGGTTTTGAGGCACATAGACCCTCAGAAATCAAATACATAGGATAAAGCATACTTGAAAATATCCACTAAGCCAGTGTAGAGAGGATAAGACAGGTAGTTTGATCTTCCGTTAAGTAGAATAATAATTTTAAGAATGACTCTTAAAAACAAAAGTCCGTCAGAAAAAGGACTGGAATGCTTTCACTAATTTGCATATTTTAATTAATATACTGGCTAGGCTGGCAAGGGAAATGCTGAATAGCCTCAATCGTATACACCACTAGCATTTTCGTGTAAAACATTACAACTCTGCACACATTTTAGCCTCTTCTTCATCTTTATCTTTCGAATGAAATAACTTTTACAAGTAAGCTAGTGATATACAACCTTTGTCTTGGATGAATCTAATAAAAGTGTTAATGTTAAAAAAAGAGTTTTTTATTAATACATGAATAGTAACAATCAGCTAGAGTAGTTACAGTAACTTAATTCAAAGTTATATGACTGTGCCAGACAGTAACAATTCTTATAAAGCAGTGCCTTTCTAACCCCTTGCCAAGGATATTTAATTTGATGTCCAAGTTTTCTTGCCTATAGGGAAACCATTTTCCATTTTAGCTGCTAGCAACAAGTATAAGTGAATGTGCTGTAAATAACTAGCTATTTGAACTTTTGGGTCCCGTTATCTACTCTGAAAAAGCATCCCATAAACATGCCAAATTATTCAACCCTATGAAAAATGCTTTTCATCTGAATTATAAGTTAAAACTTTTTCTGACTTTAGAGAAACTGGAACTTGAAAAGATAAAAACTTAAAGCTTGATTTTTCTTTGCCCAGAGCATATGTTATATAAACACAAATCCTCAAAAGGTGCCAAGAATTGTCCCTCTGTTTTTCTAAATGATCATGTGTGCAGTCTAGCTGAAAAGACTCATCGATTATGTCTACATAAACAACAAAAGCCCTTAGAAAAAATATCTAGATCAAAAGCCTGTCAAACACTGAACAGGAAAGAGAAATCCTGCTTTAAACATGGCCTCTTTCAAGTCTGAATTCAATCCCATGAAGTAAAAACAAAGGATTTCATAATGAAAGGTATTTAAAATTACTTTATTTTTGGAACTTAACCAGGGATTCTTTTTTCTTATATGTTAACCTTTGTCTTTCTTACATTGGGACAGAATTCTGCAAACTATATCTTACAGTTTTAAATAAATATAGAAATTGTTTAGTCACGGTCCACTGTGTTCATAATACACATTTCCAATTATTTTCATTAAAATGTGACAATGACATTTTTACTGACATTACGGGTTTCTCCTTCTATCAAGCAACCAACTATCCACTGTTAACATGGGAACACAGCAAATTTCTTAATGGATGAGATGCATACTTTTTTATTTTTCTTTCACCCCCAAACCCCTCTTCTTTTTCCTTACTTTCGTAAAACACAGACACATCATCAAGAAAGGAAATTGTGTATCCTTGCAAAACCAGAACAAAATACTATATAGCTTATATATATAATTATGTTCTGGAAGTCATAGTCAGAAATCAAAGTAAGCTAAAGTATTGAGTCAGATACTTCTGAAAGTATGTTTTCTAAAGGAAGTGAAAGAAATGTAACAGATATATGGCTGATGAAATATAATCCTCATGTTTGATTTCCTACTCTGTTATTAAGGTTAATATGCAAACATATGGCATAATTTACAGTATACCATTAGTGATCTCTTTCAGACCAACTTGTGACTTGATTGTATGCTATCTATATATATAGAAATAATACTATAAACCTTATGTGAAATACTTGCTACATATTAAATCTCGCCACTAATGTAACATCTGTGTGTCATGTACATAATCAGAACCCCACTTTAAAGCACTTCATTCCTACTGTTGCTAGAGACAACATTGTGTTTGACAGATCTGGCTTATAGACATTTGTCTTAGAAAATGGCGGTTCTGTTGAATTAGTTTATTGTTATTATAGTCCTAGAATACAGATTAGTATATTCTAGAATATATGTACTGCACTTCTATAGTTTGGATAGATGGTCAACTTGAATATTCTAACCAAGCAGACAGAAATGTATATCTGATTGGCCTCTCAAACATAATGCACATTCAGTTACTAACTATTTCTATATACGATAGCTCATTAACACAACTCTATGCTAACAAATTACTGACAGCTCCAATGAATCAGCACTAGAAACTGACTTTTCACATAACTTACCTGTTCAGGAGATAAAAGGTTTGTCTTTTATTATAAAATGCAATATCAAAGCACAAGTAGTAGCAAAGTGGTAAAGAAAGTTAAAATTTCATTGGCATACTCATAACGGCATTGTCACCTGAGGCATTGAATTCTAACTTTTATCAAAAAGTTAATTGGTCGATACAGAATATGCTCTTTCAGAGTAGTATTTCAAGAGATGCTCTGATATATCACTTGTCAAAAATTAAAGTTGTCCATATTTCTTACAGCCTTGCAAAAGAAAGGTCTAGTAAAGCACTGAAAGCATAGTCTACTCATTTTTACAGTGTTTTCTTTCTATCACTTAGGATGCCAGTTCATCATGGACATTTCTAACATTTTCGCTTTCAGCGTTTTCCATTAATCACATCCAAGAATTTCATATGTATTTACCTTATATCTGGAAAACCTTTAACTACTTTTGCTATGCTTATTCCATGGTTTTGGCGCATACAGAGGAATTATCTCTTTGGAAAGAAATTAATGAAAGAGGTCCAGCTTCAATAATTTTTCAAGGAACACAGGTTGTAAAATTGTTTTCTACTGGAATGTTGAACTTATCAGAAGATCACAGACTCAAGCCAATAGCATTTGTCTTTGCTGTCATGCAAGACTGAGTCATCTACAGTACAACAGAATCATTTTGTAAATCTCTTAGAACTGTGTGGCATCTGATTAAACTAATCCACATCTTTCTATGATGCCAAAATAAACAGTCCCTTTCCCACAATGTATAAACATTGTTCCCATAACTTTCCTTTGAAATGTCACGAAAAGGTTAAGTGATGTTTCATTATTTACCTTGACTAATGAATTGCTCCATGCTGTCTTTGAAAGGCTGGAGGTGCTCTTCTAGTGATAGCTGATAAACTTTTGCTGCTTCTGTCTCACATGCTGAAATTAAAGTAACAGATTAGTTTAGGATGACACATCATAGTATGGATCTGCATACTGTAATAAATGACACATTAAATTAATACATAGTCAGTGAAACTGCTGCAATATGTGCCTCTAACACATTACCTCAAGTACAAACACATATGAAAATACAGTCAGGAACAGTTATGTGCCTGGTCAAATGTTTTTGACTAAAATATACAGATAACTTGTGGCCAGAGTGTTAGTTTAACTGGGTGGTAACAAAAATTAACAAAAGCATTCAATTGTTTTGAAGGAGAAAGACAGTTTCAAGAGGCTGAGAAATGTATGGGAAAAAAATTACAGACTCAGATCCCAGGCCATGTTGATGTTCCTGGCCCCAGGTGACAGTGCTTGAATCAAAACAGTTCAGATGAAAAACCTGCACCATATCATAGGAAGGACCCTAATTTAGTGATTAAAGCCAAATGAGGGCTTGATACCTGCTAAAGCCACAGAAATAGTTAAATGCCTTGCATTGTTCAAAAGTAATAGTGCAAAATGATTAAAGTAAAAGAATATAATAGTATAGGTACCATGGTTTGGACTCCATGAGAGAACTTGGATTAGGACAGCTTGGTTCTTACTGCACTGGAGACCAGGACAGAGAAGCTGGAGCCTGAAGCAGCCCTGACACATTATTCCTTGGTGAGGTGGTACCAGCATCCTTCCACCAGCTATCCAAGCTAATTTATAGTGAATGTGAAATGTTTCTAAGGTAGGAGAAACATGTTCCTTCAGAATGGAAAAGAACAGAATGTCTTCCTTTGGTAAGTAGGTGGTTACTGTTGATCAGCTTATAGACTGTGAATGCACAAAAATTCAACTTCCATTTGCTCTGCTGTGTCTAAAACACTCTGCTATGTTTTTCTTTTTTTTTTGGT
>VZRU01019825.1:545489-567428 GCA_013398155.1 Pedionomus torquatus | reverse complement strand
CTCTGGGCAATGTGTTCCAGTGCCTCACCATGCTCACAGCAAAGAATTTCTTTATAGTAGCTAATTTAAATCTCTCCTCTTTCAGTGTAAAACCATTATGTCTCATCCTATTGCTATACTCCCTGACAAAGAGTTCCTCTTCAGCTCTTCTGTAGGCTTCAGTATCTGAAGGATACTGAAAGGCTGCAATAAAGTCTCCCCGGAGCCTTGTCTTCTCCAGGTTGAACTGGCCCAGGTCTCCTAGTGTGTCTTCATAGGACAGGTGCTTCATCCCTCCAATCATCTTCAGTGGCCCTCTGCTGGACCCATTCCAACAGCTCCATGTCCTTCCTGTGCTGAGGACTCCAAAGCTGGACACAGTACTCCAAGTGGGGTCTCATGAGAGCACAGTAGAGATGGAGAGTCACCTCCTGCAACCTGTTGGCCACACTTCTTTTGATGTGGCCCAGGATATGGTTGGTTTTCTGGGTGGCCAGTGTGCACTGCCGGCTCATGTTGATCTTCTCATCCATGAGCACTCATCAAATCCTTCTCCTCAGGGCTGCTCTCCAGCCATTCTCTGCCCAATCTGTATTTGTGCCTGGGATTGACACATCCCAGCTGCAGGACCCTGCACTTGGCTTGGTGGAACTTCATGAGGTTTGCATGAGTCCACTTCTCAAGCCTGTCCAGGTCCCTCTGGATGGCGTCCCTTCCCTCCAGTGTGTTGATCACACCCACACAGTTGTGCATTGTCCTCAAACTTGTTGAGGGTGCATTCTACCTCACTGTCCCTGTCTCCAACAAAGATATTAAACAGCTCTGGTCTCAGTACCGGGCCCTGAGCAACATGACTTGTCACTGGCTGCCACTTAGACACTGAGCCATTGACCACAACCCTTTGAGTGCAGTCATCATACCAGTTCTTAATCCACTGAGTGGTGCATCCATCAAATCCAGGACTTTCCAATTTTGAAACCGTGATGTCATGTGGGACAGTGTCAAACACTTTGCATAACTTCAGGTATATGACGTCTATTGTCTACCAAGACAATATTGAAAATGGCCACCAAATTTGTCAGGCATGACTTGCCCTTGGTGAAGCCATGTTGGCTGTCACCTATCACCTCCTTATTTTCTACATGCATTAGTAGAGATTCCAGGAGGATCTGCTTCATGATCATGCCAGGTACGGAGGTGAAACTGAGTGCCCTGTAGTTCCCTGGTTCTTTCTTTTTTCCCTTTTTGAATGTTTGGGGGGTTCAGTCAGCTGGAAGGTAGATATCATCACTAAGTAGATAGAGGGGCCAGTTTAAAGTCCCGTGAAGTATTGCTATAAGCTTCCCTCATACTGCCTTGCATATTCAGATGAGTCTTTTCACCATAGCCATAGAGACTCAAAAATTATTGTTTACTTGTAAGAAAAGCAGATATTTGAATACAATCCAAATATGAATAACCAAAGCCAAAAAAGTGTTGGTAACACACAAGCTGCAGCTTAGAGCTTTGCAAGAAGCAGACTTCTTATGATTCTCCTTACTCAGATGACTGTATCAGAGAAATCTTAAACCAAAAATTTCTTGCTGTGATTACTCTTTACTAAGGAGGTTCTGTTGTCCAATGTGAAATACACACTCTATAATCAAGATGTATATAAATGATGAATTTTGAGATTTTGAGTGAACCCAAATGTTTAAGATGCCTATTGAACCATTTTCAGGAGCAACATTTTTTTTTCTCCCACAGATTTTGAATCAGTATTGAATCATAGTTAACTTTTCTTTTAAAACTGCTTCCAGTTCTGTAACAAAACTTTGTACACACAAGGACCCTAGTATTGCTTCTGAATACAGGAAAAATTAGAAGCATGCAGGGTCCCGAAAGTCAAGTACACATCAGATTAGGAACTAAGACATAATTTTAACATATTTTTGTTTGTACAGTAATGAAGAGATGGTTTGGGTTTTTATCACATTTCTACATAAATACATCCTACTCTAGAATTGTGATCAGCTAAGTGTAAATTTTAATTTTTTTTGACATGCCTTCAAAAATGTCACACCATATACTTGCAAATGCAGATAAATTAATTTTCTGACAATTTTACATTCTCAGTGCTACAGGATGTCTACAATCAACTTACGCTGCTCTTGACATCTTTCAATTTTGGCAGGATATCTAGTCCAAACCCATCAGCTTGTCCTCGCGTCCTATTTCCACCATTCATGTAATTTCCAAAGGCGAGAACCAAACCCAAGACCTGCATAACTCCTGACCCATTTTTCAATGTCTACAAAACAGAAAGAGAAACAATTCTCTGTTCAAACTCATATTTACTGTTAACAGTTACTGACATGCAGAATTCTTTATACTGTGTTTAGAAATAATACTTATATACAGGCTCAAATATTTAAAACCTTCTACTGCAACATGTAGAAGTGGAATAAAATCAATAAGTAGTTTTATGTAAATGAAGGATTTTATCTCCAAAATGGGTGCTTAGAAACAAGTAGTAGGAAATCTATACAATATTATCAAGAGATGACCTTTTGAGAAAAAGAAAATAGTACTTCCTTAACTGATGCTGATATTTAATAATTAAATAGTATATTTAATTTAAGAGAGAATTCTACAATAGATTAATAAAAAACTCAACATGGAATAATTGAAACATTTAAACAATAATGTATTAAATGGAAAAACAATTAAATAAAATATTTTAAATTGTTTTCAATTATGAAAATACTGATGGAACCTGCATTTTAAAGCCGTGTATTTGCTTTACACAGAACCACAGAAGTCCTGTAATATTCTAGCTAGAGAAACACAGCTATCTAACTGATTTTAGATATCAGAGATATTATTCAGTTGCACACTTCCAAAATCCAAGCAAACAAGGGGGACTAATCTAGCATTCAGTTGGAAAGGAGTAATACGGTCACTGTGAAGAAGGAAAATTTGCTTCAATAAAAGGAGAAGGTCTATTTTCCAGAGACGGATATAAACTGATGAAAAAAAAATAATATGGTTCATTACAAAAAGTTAATCTTAAAATTCACTTTGATGTTGCAATGCAATCATAAACCATTCTATTCTGCTATCCTTCAGATTTCCTGAGTACTTAAAGTAAATAAAGAGAAAACTTTTGAAATAGGAGTACAACTTAACAAAATTAAATATCAGAAATTTAGCTCTACCTTTTCTCAGAGCGCAACCTACCTCACAGAGCTTCTGTAACAATTCAAGTTTGCGATGAATTGAACAAATGCTTTCTGAAAATGTTGATTGGAACAGGATGCAAAATACACGTTCTGAAAAGTTGGGAATTAGCGAGAGTTCATAGAGGAATCTGCGGAGTGATTAAAGAAAATTATATGGGTCACTGCCAGTAGGTACAAGGTTTGTTTTTGTTTTTGGTTTTTTTTTTTAATTACATAACATCTCTAGATAGTTTACTATAGCAGGGAAAGTTTTCTGAAGTTGGCAAAACTGTTCAATCATAAGTATGTTCTTACTGTTCCGGCTTATCCAAAGACTTGGCGTTTTCTTTTTCCTTGGATGACTTGCTATGCTTTTCTATTTTTTCTAATTCATCTGATTGTGCTCTCTGGAATAAAGGAAACATAGTGAATTAAAAGTGTTAAATAACCTAGTCAATCAGATAAATATGCTCTTGTAAGAAATCATCTTCATGGATTTTTCTTTCCCTTCTATCATCTGCTTACGGAAAAACTACTTTTTCCATAGAGTGATTGAAGCATAGCTACATCTGATGGAAAACAGAACACCTTCAAGATATTATTGACTACTGCTAATCTGCAAAAGGTTTATTCATTCAACCATGCACCAAGACAATAATCTTCATTCCCAATCCCTTTTCTTTGGCTGTTTATATAGTCTTTGGATCAAGGAACTCTTTTGTTGAATTGTATTTCTCCTTCCAAATCTGTTTGGTTGCATTTGAATGCAATTTGACCCTTACATATATATTTAAATAATGTGTTATTTTAAACTAAATGAAAATAGGTTGTATTGTCTGTTGCAATTTAAATTTTATCTGGTATTTGGAAAACACTGTGGAACAACATAAAATAGCTGATTTATAATGGAACTATAATACGTACTATAATACATGAAAACTACTGCATACTTCTTTGGAGTAAAATGATTTTCATTTTTATCTTAATAAGCCAAAACAATTACATGTAAACTGCCTAGTTTCTTGGAGAACCCTGTGGTATGTCGTGCATTTTTTTTCTTCAATATTCCAACCAAAAGAAATAGAGCCTCCCTTCTTTCTGTGTTCCATGCTACAGAGAAAATATTTTTCCAGTTGCAGTATTGGAAAATAGAATGGCATGGAAAAGAATAAAAATGGAATGGAAATTTCTCCTTCTGACCCTTCTTTTGACATTCATGGTAGTTTTCAAAACAGATTCAAAACATGAATCTGTGTAGAGCATGAAAAAAGAATCAAAGAATGATTACAGTTGGAAGGGACCTTAAAGATCATCTACTTCCAGCTCCTCTGTTGGTGACTCTGCCCACAACAGAGGTGTTGGAAGGGACCTTAAAGATCATCTACTTCCAGCTCCTCTGTTGTGGGCAGAGTCACCTTCTACCAGACCAGGTTGCTCAAAGCCCCATCCAACCTGGCCTTGAAGTAAATATATCTGCTTTTATTCTTTTAAGAAAACACTACCCACATTTTTTAACTTACTCCACCACAGAACTTGGAATTTAATTTTCCACTGTTGTCTTCAACTACTTAAATAATGCTAAAGCAAAAGATAGACTGCATCTGCAATCTCTGACACAGCTCCATCAGGAACCTGAAACCAGAAAGGCAGGTTTAGACAGATCTTCTGAGGTTGTTGAACATCTTTCCATGTGAAGAGGGAGAAAATACCGATGTGAAACAGAAAGATGAAGAGATTGAAGAGTCACTCAGACAAAAGCACTTCAGAATTTCTCTGATTACTTCAAGAAATCTGGAAATAACTGCAAGGCATCCTGTCTTGAATACCACACATCCTAATATTTAGCCAGCACTTCTGTGAATGCTCTTCAAGGGTCATCTTCTCTGAAGTAGACTGATCTTAGCTATTAAACTCTGAACAGACAGGAAATACTGCAAACACTATATTTTTTTCTCCCAGCAATAAACTTTATTCTCAACACTAAGAAGTTATAATGGTAGTAGTATCTGTATCACAGATCAATAGAATAGTTGAAGCTTGTAGGAGCCTCTGGAGATTGTCTAATCAAACCCTCTGGAATAAAGCACAGGCAGCTAGAGCAGTGTTGCTCAGTATCATGTCCAGCTAGGTTTTGAATATCTCCAAGGATGGGGACTTCATGACTCTCTCTAGGGAGCCTGTTCTAGTGTTTGGACACCCCTGCATGGAAAAAGGTGTTTTTATTTTTAAAAGGAATTTCCAGTTTATCAATTTCAAGATGTCCACTACTTCTTGTCTTTACACTGGGCATCGATGAGCTTAGCTCTGTGTTTACTTCCTGCTCTCAAATCGGGTGTTTGAACATACTGATAAGATCCCTCCTGAGCTTTCTCCTCTTCAGGTTGAACAAACCCAGCTCTCTTAGCCTCTCCTAGTATGATTCATTCTCCAAGCCTTTAATCATTGTCATGGCCCTTCACTAGACTCTCTCCAATATACCCATGTGTCTTATACTGGGGAGGGCAGAACTGGGCACAGCACCCTAGATGTGATCTCAGCAGTGCTGAGAAGAGATTAATTGATTCCCTTGACTCGCTTGATCCTTTCTTGATCTATCTGTGTATACTGTATCCTGTCTTTCTCAGTTAACAATGGTGGGGCTGAGAAAAAATTACCAGGTTTTAATTATACTATAGTGGCAGTGGCCATAGCACCTCGTTTCCTGAATTCCCTATCCCAGTATCACTTCAGTGTGAGAAAACAAACTTTGGAATATCCTCCAAAGCTATTTATTTTTTACATAAAGTTTCTGCCAAGGCAGGCATAGGACATATTAAGACAATTACAGCATTCAATTTTACTGGTATAATTCTATACTGAGAAGAATGAAATTTTAAAGATACTAAGGTCAGAAAATTGTATCTGTTTTAAGTCATAGAAGACTCACTGCTCATGGGGCGAGGACTAGGAAAGATGCAACTACCTGCAGAAGTTTCCACTTAAGTGTTGCAGGCACCATAGATGAGAAAGATGCTTTTGGTTTTGTGTTAGGGAACAGGTGTAAATGGGAGATTTCTTCACTTAATCTAGAACTTTATCAACAAAGTGTTAAAAGAAAAAGAAGAGGAATTTTCTTTTTAAATCAGTTTAAAAACAAAAAAATGTCCAAGCAATGGATGAAATCTACAGATTTTAGAAACTAGAAGAATGCCGAAAGAGGTAGTCATGTTGTGGTGGTCATGTTGTCAAAGCCACGAAGGTCTAGGTATGTAAATTATGTCTTCATAGGAAGATCTATTTTATTCATACAACTTACATTTAAAAACCTAACAGTCAATTTACACTTGTAAACTGGGAACAAGCTTTTTGTAAAAGTAAATGGCTTTTTGCACTAACAGTTTTTAAATTCAGTTCTATTATTTATGACCAATCTCTAAAGTATATTCTCTTCTGTGAAAATGAAATTACTTGAAAAGTTTTTCATAATAGTTAAAGAAGATAAAATGTTTTAGTAAGCATGAAGCTAAATGCTTATTTGCAAATTCTTTAGAGTAAATGGTGAGAGTATTCTTGCTTCTGGTCTTCTATACAGTTAAGAATTAAGAGTGATTATCACAGGATTCATGTTCAAGCTGCTACTGTTTCTCTACTAAATCCATGGGCAACGGTTAGGCAGGCTCACTGTTCTTTAAGTCATTATTCTCAGATTGCATATTCAAAGAAACGTCAACTGGCAAAGGTGCAATGTCTAAGCTTGATCCACTCATGGGCAGGCCTGAGTAAAAATCACGAGATATGGTTTGTGCTCTTCACCAAAATCAACAGGTTTAAGTATATGGTGCAAGTTCAGAGTCAAAGTTTCAAGCCCTAATTTTGGCTCTGCGTCCAGAATCCTGATTATGTGTATTTTAAATTATGACAGAAAAGTAATAAAGTCCCTTCTGCATTGGTATTATTGAAGATTATTTTTCAAAATTTTTAACAGCTTTATGGTTAATGTTTATCTATTCTCTAATTTGCAGATAGATAATAAGAAAAAGCTGTTCTACTACCCTCCAATATTTATGTCAAGACAGAACACATTCAGTAGATACTCGTCATTAATCTGATTGCACTAGCATCTCTTTGAATGTCACTGCTATTTATTTCCTCTAATTTTAGCTATTATTTAGCATCATATATAGAACAAAGTAGCATCATATACCAGAATTTGATAGAAACTATATCTATAACCAGACAGCATAAATCTGATAGAAATTACTGCAAAAAATGCACTGCTTTAGTTTAACATTTTCTACTTTTGCCAGTATATAAACTTATGAACTTTGATAAGACAAATATCGGGTAAGGACCTTTTTTCCACTTCACAACATAAGTTTAGCATTTCCTCATTAGAACCTTAGCTCTGAGTTTAGAAAAGTTTACATGCGTGTAGATATTTTAATTTTGCGGTGAATTTTTTCATCAATTGGATTTTTAAATTTAATGTTACATATTTCAAAAGCATTGAATAACTTGGCTACAGAATACTGTCAAGAGTAACTGACAACAATGATGTACAGAAATACCCAGATGAATAACAACTTTCATAATCCTTGGAAGCTGGGTCATGTATCAGAAGTCGGGTAAAACCTTTCCAGAAAATGCAGGCATCGTATTGTAATTGCCAGCTTTTACAAAATCACAAGAAATAATTGAGGAGAAGGTTTTAATCTTTGTGGCAGAACATAGGCATGCACTTCAAAATTCTGGGAGACTTTTGCTCTTGCAAATGACATTTTTAGGCTTTTGAAAGCACTGACTTAAGACTTTTAAAGATAGAGACTGGTTAGACAATTTACCAGCAATAAAATTAAGGAAGTATACACAGTTCATTTTGTGATCTAAGGAGATTTTAAAAGGGAAAATCCATTGATCAAATATAATTCTTTGATATAACTTTTAACTCATTTTTTATATGCTTATTTTCACAATACAGTGAAGAAGACTTGTTTCAAACAGTAATATTTTAGCTACAACCTCAGCTGCTAAGAGGATACCTGTTTTCACAGTATAAATTCACTTATTTGCAAATAAATACATTTCTTATCACAACCAATATGGTCTAACCACATATGAGAAATTGACAACTCAACTGAATTCCATCTACCCTCTCCCTCTCTGATTATAGCTGCCACCAGAAAGCATTGCTATTAAGGATTCGATAAAAGCACATTAAAGTCACTATTTAGACTCTCCTATTAAAATTTTCAAGATTTTAATACAGAACTGATTAACAAACACATATTTAACAACTTTTTATAAAGGAAACTATACAATCACAGACTGTACCATACAGTGCTGCAGTAACAGAGTCCTCAGTTCACGCAATACCACTTAATACTATTAAATAAATTATAGAGGGCTTGGGTCTTTGGTGGGGTGTGGGTTTCTTCGTTTATAAAAAGTCACTAAGATATATACAGTAACTTTGTGGTTTAACAAGACTTTAATTCCTCAGTAAACAGGAATTGAGCCCTCGGGACTGTGGCTTTTGAAATTAGGGTGTGTTTAGGTTTGGAGACTGCCCAAATTTCATTCACATTTAAGAAGGGAAAGCACCATGCCAGACATATGCAATCAGAAAAAAAATGATTACATTTTGAGGGAAGACTGCAAAACAAATGCTCCCATATGTTCCATAGAGATCAAATAGAAAGGATGATAGCTGGTACAGTGGTATTTAAATAACCAGAAAAAACAAAAACAACAAAAAAAAACAAAAAAAAAAACCAAAAAACAAAACAACAACAACAAAAAAAAAAAAAAACACAACAAAAAAAACCAAAACCAAAACCCTCTCAATCCAATAAATTAACCCTAAGCATTAAAAATTAAATTAATACTACAAAGTAGCCAAAATGAAGCAAAGTTATCCGCACTTATAACACAGGATGAGGCTGTAGAACAAGGTAGGAGTCAAACATACCAGGCTTTCTGGTATCACTCATTGCTTAATCTTTTTATTTTGAACAACATTTTTATAACTAGTGAAGCTACCAAAGGAGGCAAGTGCAAGGTCTGATGTAACCAAAGAATGAAAGCAAAAACAGAAAATAAAGTTCAATTAAAAAAACCTTCTTTCAAGACACAATTTCATCAAATAGAGGATCCAGGATTAAAATTCATTTTGAAAGTCTCTCCAAATAAATTGCGTTCATTTTTTTTTTCTTTGTCTCTTGTTTTTTGGGTTTTGATATTTTGTGTGTGTGTTTTCTGTTGGGTTTGGTGTTCTGCTGTCTTGTACCCAAGGAAATAGTGATGAAATTGGGCTGATCTGTCTTATATTCAAAGCTAAGAAACATATTATGGTAATTCTAATGTTTTGAGTCTTTCTTCAGATTAACATATGATATTTTCCTCAATCAGGACAATATTTCCTAGAAATTTTCTGTAGTGTGTAGCAGAAGTAATGACAAAAGGAACACAAAGGCATTTGGTCATTTCAATGAACTGCAAATTTACAGGTAATCCATTATACTTGATCTCTAAAGTGTATTGGAGATGACATTAAGAAAGCATTTGAAATGCATCCTATAAGTATATTAGCTACATAGGAGGGCTATTTTTTTTAAACCAACCAAACAAAAAAGAGTCTTATGCAATATAAAAGAGGGAAGCATGCAAGAACTGATCTTGAAGGCAGCATCCATTCTTCCCACAACATAATCTCTCACAATCATGCATATGCAATATATAAAACTACTTCAATTTTTTACATGCTAGAGTGTATGGAATGGAATATAGCTGTGCTGTGTAAGGGAGCAGGTTAAAAATAGTGCAAAATAAAAATAACACAAGCCAAACCAGAAATGCTGTGGCATAAGGATGAGAAGTGTTTAAAGTATAAAGATCTGGGAGTAGTTAGAATAAGCTTCCCATTTGCACAATATTAAGCGAGTTAATTCTTCATGGATGAAATAAGGTTAGAAGTGCTTCCTAGTTCTTGTCAGATTATTGGTTTTCATTTTGTTTAGGTTTTTGGTTTTTCTATAAATTCAACCAGAGCTTACTATCTCTCTCTCTTCAGGCACCAACGTGCATTATTTATAATAAATTTCAAAAATCAACAAATCATTTCAAAGTAGGCCATAAAAAGCTAGAGTCTAAAAACCAAAAATCTCCATGGTATAAAAGTAATTAACATACTATAAAAATTATAACGTGAGGGAAATAAATCCAATACAATAGCATAGATTGACCTTCAATGACATTGTGTGGCTTACAGCTTTAAATTTCATATTTTCATGTTCTTTGGAGGGTAAATATAGAGCCTCTTTGCTGTTTCTGAAGATGCCAGGCCAGATCTCCACTTACTCAGGTGATGTGCTCAGAGAAGGGGCTAATGCTCCTTAGCCTCAGCCGAAGACAGAAATATGCTTCTGAGATCCAATTTTTTGACCATAATAGTCACAAATGGGACTAGCATTATAAAGTTTTAGAATGTGCCTGAGTATATTCCGAATCCCTGATTTTGCATACCTAGTGGTCAAACACTCTCTGATGATTAGTACCAGACATTTATGAAGCCCCTGGCAATTTATACTATTTTTTATTACATTGACTAAGAGCAACCCTTTTCCTTCCAAAGAGTTAAAATTATTTTGAAGGAATCCCCAAAATAATAATAATAATGAAAGGCTACATTTGCACATATTAAAGTATTTATGTTATTAAAACATTTTTTTTTTAATTGAACAGTATTGTTATACTAGTGAAGTTCTGAAATGAAGCCAAAGACCTGGAGTGCAAGATCTGATATGTATTGACCAAAAACTGTTCCATCCAAGAAGAAAAAAATGGAGCAAAACCAATTTCTCTTTATTCATTTTGAAGTTGATTGTGTTACTTATATAAAAATGTATGCACTGTATGAAACACACAATTAAAACAATTTAAACAATTTAAATGTTTATTATTAATTTGATTGCTTTAGGACAAATAAAGTCACTTGAAAACAGGATATATTCTACCAGCTTTGTGAATATTACTTATGTAAATCAAAGATACCTTCACATGGACCTACAGTATTCCTACATTATATGGACTTCATCTGATTACTCACATTCTCATACAGGGCTTGAAGGGTCTCTAGGTCAACCACAGAGTTATCCAAGTTCACAACAGCTATAGAAAAGACAAAACAAAACAAAAACCCAAGAATTAGTTGTCAGGATGATAATCCAGCTGTGAAAGAAAGACTGAGCTCAATACCCAGCAACACTGGTCATACAGCTTAAGGGTTTTAACTTTATTAATGCCTTGAATACTGCCATTCCTAAGACTATGGGCTAGAAACCTGGTAGAGCCAGGTGTCAACTGTTAAAGAATTCATCTCCCTCCCCCCAAACACAGAAACACGATCCCATGAGTATGGCCGTAGCCAGAGATCAGAGATAAGCTTTACATCAGACTTTCACGGTCTGACTGAAAGCATTATAAAAATTTGTAAATCTGCACCACAGCCACACACACACTCACACAACAAAGCTCATTCCTGTCCCTGGTTGGCTTCAGTCTTAAATTGATTTATCCATAAGTCGGCCAGTTAACTTCAAGACACCTGACAAGGGTCAAGTCTTCTATGCACTAAGCCGACAGGTTTAGTACAGATACAAAATATGCCTTTCCTGTTCCCAACCAATTCTGGCGCCACACACATACTGTATTTTTTCAGTGTTAAAAAGCCAATTCAACAACACAGAATGATTTCCATCTACCCAGACTGCAAAAAAGAAAAAAAAATAAAAAAATAAAATCATTAAGAAGGGCACACTTTCAAAAACACAACTGTGGCTCCTCACACATATTAGCAACATCTCATGAGGCACCAAAAAATGTTTGCACAAATTAGTGAAAAAATATTTTCAGCTTATACAAAGAATTATTTTCAAAATAGTACTTTTCAGTCTTCCTCTTACACATTTTTTTGCAAGCACACTGACCACATTTAAAAGCCAGATAAATGCAGCTTTTCTCATGCAGATTTTAAATCAGGAAAGAAATTTAAAATGTTGGATTAGAATGTATATGACAGTAATAAATAATTTTTATCACACTATAGCAGTATTTTTCCCCATTTTGCTCTTCATTGACTTTGTACCTTATTTGTAATTAGCTCTGAGTGTGTACTTGTAGAATGAATAAAAAAAAAAACTAGGCAAGACTAAGCTAGAAATTGCAACATTGATCAGGGAGAGAAACCCAGCACTAGGTTAGTTTATTTCCTATAAATCCATGTCCCTCACTGTCACAGAGAAATTCTCTGTATACGCCTAAAGACTACAGACAATATAATTCAAGCTCATTTGTTTCCGATCGCTCTAAAACATTTAGAGATACCATTCTGGGTCTGGGATTCATCATGTTTCCCCTTTACAGGCCTGAGACAGTTTTAGTTACAGTATAAGAAAATTATAAACAGAGACATGTTGATCTTGATTAAGCTATGCAGGCTACGTTGTCTCTCTAAGATGGGCATAAAGCTAAATTGTAGGACTGATACAAAAAATAATTTGGAAATTATTTAATTTTCAGAAATCAATATTTAAAAAAACCCACAATCCTTAGGAGAAAGCAAGAGAATCTGAAAGATAACTGCAATGTAACAGTTAACGGTTAGGAAGCAACAGGTTTTTTGTTTTGGGGGAAGGAGTGCATACAAAAATCTGCAACTAATTATTTAGGATATTCTAAAACTCAGGCCTTTTTCTCCCCCTGTGCTCAGTGCAGTAATTGTTGCAACAGAGGTTTAAAGGTGTCCTCTCAACAAGGTAGTATTGTATATGTTGTATTTGGTAAGTGCCTTAAAAATATGCCAAATTTACCTTGTAGAACTGGAGACTAAAATTAACATGTGAATAGAAAGTAGGTCAAGATTGGTTTGAGAGCTTTACTTTAAGAAAACACATATGTCGAAGCCTATATACAAACAGCTTTATTAAAACCAGGATATATTATGAAACTCAGTTTGTATTATCCCTACATTTCATCATTCTTACACTTACGCAATGTTTTCATATATGAACACGCTCACAACCCTTCAACTATTTATTTTGAGTCGTGGCTGTCTCCTCCCTGCTACACCCCCCTCCCCTTCCTTCCAGAGACTGTCTACTCCTGCACTAAGAAATATGACATAAGTTCCTGCTCTGACTTTTGCTCAGCACTCAGATCACCCACGGATTACTCAGGGAGCAATAGAACACTTTTGTTTGAATGCTTGCAGGAGATAAGAGAACGCCTGGCAAACACAATGGTGCCAGGTCTGTGTACTTTCAACAAAACAGGTATGCAGAAGAGTGTACATACTTCAGGGAGCTGCTTAAAACAAATCAGTCTGAGACAAGGACCTGGAGAAATTAGATCCTAATACATATGTTTCAAAGCTCAAGACAGATATATTTCTATATATTTCACCTAAAGATATGTATGTTAATAAGTAGCCTTCTAGCATCTCACAAAGATTTTTTGATGTTCACCATAAACTTGCTCCCCCGAGTGATGGTTCCTTATGCAGCCAAGTGTACTAGGTAAACATGTTTCCTCCCTACAATCAGCAAGACTACTCAAATTTCTAACCATCTGTGGTGGCAAAATAACAAGAAGTATAAACATTGATTTCTTAATATGAAAATATTCTGAGCTACATTATAATTCAAATATACTTTGATGCAAACATCTGGAGAAGGGTTTATAGTAGTCTTGCAGTCACTAGACATTTTCACCCATGTCACTATATTAGAAAGTGATTTTTTTGTTTCAGAGTTGACATTGCCATTTACTGGTCTTGACTACTATGAAACAATCTTTGATAGCCGGCACATCATCTAGCCTTTCCAATAGGTAAGACAGCTGCAAAGAAGATCTTTTGGCTTTTACTGTAATAGAAACAACTTTTTTTTTTTTAATCACATCAGACTCAAGCCTTTAGTTCTTACCTCCAAGATTTCATAGTTCCACTATTTTCTTTCTTTCCTATTGACATTGCTGCCAATAAAACCAGCAAGCCAGCACCAGTTTCAAGCCCTAATACTGTAAAATTACTCGATGTACATATATATAACTGTTTGTATATACACAAATATGTAGATATGATTAAATCAAATTTGAATCAACTATGCCCAGATAGACACACAAATATGCACAGATAAAAATTCAAGGAATTACAAACCAATGATTTTTATTTTTTTTTTAAAGCAAGCACTGGTCAATAGATGTTTACAGAAAATTGACCCAGTAAAAAGAAGGGTTGAAAAGCAATCACAAGGAGTTGCTTGACACTATAAAGGATAAAGGAGGCAACAAAAGATTTCAAAGGATTTGTAGCCAAAATAAAGGCTTCAGGAATCTCTCATCTGTCTAAAACGCCACTGATATTCTCATTGTTTTTTGCCATTATCTACATGGAAATTTAAACTGGTATTTTTGAGACAGAAATTATATCTTTTTTATGCAATTGCAGAACATAGATATTATAGCAGAATGGAAGAGTTTCCATTCCATTTTATATTTCTACAATGTAACTTGTAAATTACGCAAACTCACAATAACAAAGCCAACTTAGACTAGTTCCAAACTCGAAAGAAATATGCAAATCTGGCTAGGCACCTTAGAAGACACTTCGTATGAGAGGAGGATAATCATGCTGCTAAAGTGCAAGTGAGATTAGTGTAAGGCACACGACTATATTCAGAGGCATACTTGAACTCTCAGAACAGATGGACTTTCTCCCATATAAAAAGCAGCCAATTTAGAACACAGACACAATTTAAAAACAGCAAAACCAAAAAAACCCACAAACCAAAAGACCCCTAAACAACACACACACACAAAAAAAACAACAATACAATGAATAATCACTACCTGTGTATCTTCAGGGAAACACAGTATGTAACCAAGTCACCAATGAGATCAAAGCTTTTGCCAGTGAATAGAATCCCGAAGAAATGCATGAGAAAGCACCAACAGGAAGTTGGAGGATGCACAGTGTGTTCTCAGGAAGACTATAAAAAGAAGTAGCTGCAATTTTTTTTACTTGTAGGACAGGTCATTCGTGTTGATCATTCAGATAACTAGGAGCATGAGAGCTACCACCAAAACAAAATTGATGGGCCATACAGACACAGCAAACCTACGCTTGCCTGAAGCTATTAATCTAAATCCTACAACAGTACCTCTTACATACACTGCATAACTTCTTCCATCTACCCTGTGCTTGGAAACTCTATTCTGTTTGCACGTCCAAAACTCTGGAACCTCCTCTTAAAATGCAAAGACCAAAATTCAGAATTTTCCACCTGGTAGAATTTGAGGAAAAAGAATTATTAACCCGATCCTTTGGATCCAACTTTTATGTCATAAAGCTCCTTAGCACAATCTCACTTATGAGTGACTTTCAGAAGAACTGGTATTCAGTCCAAATCTTGGTCTATGTCTCCCCTTCTCTCAGGGCAAATTTCAAATCACACCACATTTCTCTGGCTTTTCTAAGTATGCTTCCTAAACTCTTCTGTCTTTGGACTTCATCTACAAGGGAGTGTCCTCTTCTAGAGCCTTCCTAGAAGCATTGCTGTCTCCCCACAAACTGTCTGAGCAATTACCAAATCTTACTTGTCCGATAACAGATTACAGTTTAACTCCCCATAAAAAAGCAGTAGCTGAAGCAAAACCACCTCAAATTTGCAAAAGAAATTTTGAAGTAATCCTGCTATACTCAGATCCATGCTTCAGGGAGACAAACAAATAAACCACTCACCCAACTTCTTCATGTTGATTTCCAACAATTGACTTCCCCCGTGACTCTCTAGAACCCAACCAATATTGCTAACAGGTCACTCCTTTTTTCCTCTTCCACTTCTTTGCTTTTGCATCTGATCTCTTTCTATGGAAGAGCACCGACAGTCTTTGCAAGACTTCACATCTCCTCTGTCAAATGGCAGAAACAGCCACTTTGGCAAATTACAAAGCCAGACTGATTCTTCTTTGCTGAATGAAGGATCTCCTACTTCTACAGCAGATGATCACAGCACGTTTATCACACAGTTCCATGTAGGTTACAGGGGCTTCACAGCTGTTCTGCCCATTGTGTGACTCTAACATGCAAGATTACAAAATACTGAGAGTTTACAGCTTCCGTGGTACTTTTTCCTAAATTCCATCCCCAGATAATTCTGCTCTGTATTAACGATTAAACCATCTACGCACCAAGAATATTACTCCAAGTTGAAGAGTGAAAGAAACAAAGAAAGCATTAACCAGTCTTAAAACAAAAATACACTTTCTACTTATTAAGAACATTATTATTCTTAGCTAGATATTGTAAGCAGTACATAGAGTCTCAAAATTACTACATAATTTTGAAGCAGAACTGCAGCATTAAAAGTCATTCTACCTTCTAAAATGTTTTCAAGTAGTGGTATTTGAATATATTTCATTTATTTTCGAATATCTATAAAAGACATTTGGAAGGAAAAAAAGGCACATGAGTAGATGAGTAAGTCAAATGTGTTACACTGCAGGAACTTCCTTGAGCAATCATTTCTGAGAATTAAAATTAAAAAAAAAAAAATAAAAGCTGCTCCAAGATGGTGGTACAGGAAAAACTAATTAGAAAACTAATACACTGGGAAAAACTTAAGCAATGGAAAATTCTGATGTAAGAAACACAGACAGTGTATAGATTGATCAACTTATGAAAAGTTTCTGACAATAAATTAGAGAAAAAGAACAAATAAACTTGTTTGGTTGGTTGCTGAATCCAGAATGGAAGCCTTCACTGACAGATGTCTTCAGAAGAAAATGCAAGGCCACCACACATGCAACTAAACCAGGAAAAAAAAAATCTCAACATAGACAATATCATCAGGTGCCTCAGAATGACTGGCAGCTGAACTGCTCAATTCAGAAGTAGAAGAAAAAACATCTGCCTCAATATTCTCATCAACAAAAGGGCCTAGAAGAAGATGCAAGTGCAGTGGCTTCCTTTGCCACTAAGGATTCTGGAATGATGCAATATCAAGCTACCAGAAGCAGCTTACCTGAAGTAAATGTAGATTTAAATCCAATCTGATATTTATATTTACAAATTAACTAACCTGTGTAATTCAGTTCTTTGTTGCTGTTTTTCATTGCTTAAATAGTAAATGCACAACTTCAAGAATCGCTATCCTTTGCTCTCACCCCTCCCCACCATGGGAGCTTATTGGCATCATCCATCTAATACAGGCCTGCTGCACAGGCAGGCAGTATTCATGATGCTTCCAAACACTTGAAAAAAAAAAGGTTTGTTTGTTTGTTTTTTCTTTATAAAACTTATACAAAATGTATAAGTTTTAAAGATTCTCAGAAAACAAGTGAAATAAAAGGATTTTTCAACACGACTATCTGGACTTGCCCAATCTGCAGAAAAACCCCTGTTGATAATGGTAGGTGGGGATGGCTGCACTGGGTAGAGTTAGCATAACTGAAAACAATTTTTGTATTATTACTTACCTGCTTGCCCTCAGTATCTTTGTGATATGTTTATCTATTAGCAATACTCTAACCTTCTCAGGATGAAAACTGTAAGCGAACAAAGCAAAATGGAGATTGGATCTTCAACAGAAGTACATACAGCATGGATCAGAAGCAAGAAACAGCATTTTGAACTGCTTTCACACAGCTTTACCATGGCAGTAATTCCCCTTGATCTAAAGCTTGTGTAAGACACCAGAACAGTATACAAAATTTCCAAGCAAAAGCCATGGATTAAGCCTAGCTGTTGCTTCAGATTTATTTAAAAAATGTAAGTATATTAAAAACACTTCAAGGACATGTAGTCAAAACTCCTGGGAAGCAATAACATAAGAATCATTTAAGTGAGAATATGCATTTGCAAAATTCAAAGTAACAGGAGTAGGAGATTTCATCAAAAAGAGTGAATCTTTAAGATCAGTTTTTGTACTGTCTCTTCTCTTATAAACACAATTTAATTTTTTAGACATTTTTCCTTAGAGATCCTATTCCCTAATGTTATATCCCTAATACATTGTGATAAAATTGTATCAATAGAGCTTTATTACAAATATAAATATGAATACATACTTACAATAAAATATATAATTAAATTTTATACATTGCTACACATAGTTAATATAAACAGTTGCATTACATACCTTTCAAACAATTGCCTACTATGTTAAGGACAGCAGTAACTGATTATGTGAAGTCTAACTTCATACACCTATACCATTTGTTTATAAAAAGTGTGCAAGTTCAGTTCTTAGAGAACAAATATATTTTGTTTGACTCAGTATGTCGCCTTCTTGTCTAGGCAGGAAAAAAAAATGGAGACCAATGCTGTAATCCTTTCAGAACAAAATGTTTAAATACAAACATGATTGCCATTGTAGACTGTTTAATTTAGAGAGATTGTATTTCAGTTCTGGTTTTGAGAGGTTTGCTGATTTGACTATAGAGAGTACTTCAATGCTTATCTTAATTGTTTAGATAAGATTTGTTTGAATTTGGCAGGTGAAAAAACCATGGGTGTGGGATATAGGAAGGTCGAGAAAAGACTGGCATTTTACCAGATTATGCTTATTTTAAACTATAGCGTGTAGAGGAGCAAACAGTTTGAATGAACCTGCCAGAGGTTTGTCTTTGGGGAGTGAATTTGAAGTGCAAGATTGACTGGCAGGATTCAAGATTTTCAACAAACTGGAAAGGATTATCATGATAATTCCCCAAATGCTGCTTAAGGCATAGCATACTACACAACAAAAATGACATGACACATATAAATACTTTTTTTAATAAAATAAATTGTGCTTTATGTTTACAATAGGGGGTTGTTGTTCTCTAGGTAAACTTCCTATCCCTTAAATATGTTTGTAAAATGTTTCAAGAATAAGATTTTAATATAAAATTAATAGTTGACATGGATATATTTTACATGTAATAAATTCTATTACAGAATTTAAAACTACTTCTATAAAAAATCCCAATGCTATTGACTTTGCCTTCACTATCAGCTTATCCTAAGTTTTTTCACTTTCTGGCTAAGGACATATAGCATGCCACGGGTATTTTATTTAGACGTTCTGAAAAGGAAACTTGTCATAGCCATCAACTGTATCACTTTTGGTAGGGACACTACTATACTTTTTGTTATAAAAACAAACTACACAAACTCAATGGCAGCAAGGCACAACATACAGTAGATGTGACATTGTGTATCAATCTGTCTTCTGCAGACAGATACAATCTATAGCTTTGTATTCATGAGTCAAGTAAAATAAAATTTGTGTTAGACTTATTGTAGGTCCACATAGGCTCTAATGCTTTTTAATATGTATTTCAATGACACCATGTCCATGAATCCCACAGGCTAATTGTGGTATCAGCTATGGCATAACCATGACAGTCAGAGGAATATGCAAGTCAGTTTGCAGAACAAGGGAGAATCTCTTACTGAGATTCTAACATCATAATTACTAGAAGGATACTAACTTTTATGTAAAGGATGCTTGAACTATTTGCCTTACTCTGTGATGCTGAGCAGCTCTAAATAGTTCTAAATCTTTCCATGTTCCTTGCACATTCCAGTCTTTAATCATTCCACCACTGAATCTCTTGATTTTTTTGGGGGTTATATTTGTTTGAAATGAAGTGACCACAATTCATCCCTCATAATAATGGCAAGGATATACCAGTTGTATACAGTTACATAGCACTCTGCATATTTATTTGATAAAGTTAGCAGGGTAGATACCAAATACAAATTTTTTTCCAAAAATTATATTCTCCACATTAAGCAACTTAGTACAGGTCTTAGCTCTCAATTTATCCAGAGTTAGTATAAAGTCAATGGAGCTCCAGAAGCATCCAGTTGGCAATCTATAATATTTACATTAAATTACTTAAGTGTCGATACTAAATGAGTTAACAACTGCCTAACTCATGCATCTGAAAATTTAATGGCTCACAAAACACTATCAGAAGGGAGAGTTACCTTAGGCTTCCACAGGAATCAGCTCCCAGATTACTGCAAATAAATTATTTGTATAAATTAATTTTGCAAATAAATTACTTTGGACTTTTGAGGGAACTGACTGGCAGAGTACCATGCAAAAAAGTACTGTAGGGGAGAGGGGCCCAAGAAAGCTGGCTAGTATTCAAGGATCACCTCCTCCAAGCTCAGAAAAGGTGCATCCCAAAAAAGAGGATATCAGACAAAAAAGCCAGGAGGCCTGCATGGATAAACAAGGAGCTCCTGGATAAGCTCAAAAACAAAAAGGAGGCCTATAAAGAGTGGAAGCAAGGATGGGCAGACTGGGTGGAATATAGAGAAACTGTCCCAGTGGCCAGGAACCGGATGAGGCAAGCTAAAGCCCAGACAGAATCTGGCCAGGAACATCAAGAACAAAAAGAAAAACATCTATAGATATATCAGGGATAAAGCAAGAATAGGGAAGTTGTGGATAATCTCTGGAAGGAAACAGGAGACCTGGTCACTGGGGATATGGAAAAGGCTGAATTACTGAATGATTTTTTTTGCCGGTCTTCAATAGTAAGGGCTCTAACCACACCACCCAAGTCCCAGAAGGGAAAAACAACAGCTATGAGAATGAAGAACTGCCCACTGTAGGAGAAGATTGGGTTTGAAACCATCTAAGGAACCTGAAAAGTGTGTAAAGTCCATGGGACATGATGAAACCCATCCACGGGTCCTGAGAGAGCTGGCGGATAAAGTTGCTAAGGTGGTCTCCATCATATTTGAGAAGTCATGGCAGTCTGTTGAAGTTCTTGCTGATTAGAAAAGGGGAAACATAACCCAAATATTCAAAAAGGGGAAAAAAGGAAGAACCAGGGAACTACAGGCCACTCACTCACCTCCATGCCTGGTATGATGTTAGATTGTCGGAAAATTACTTTATCTCCATTTGCAAGTATATGGTGTGACATTTTTGAAGGCATGTCAAAAAAAATTAAAAATTACACTTAGCTGATCATAAATACATCCTACTCTAGAATTGTGTAGAAATGTGGAAAAAACCCAAACCATCTCTTCATTACTGTACAAACAAAAATATGTTAAAATTATGTCTTAGTTCCTAATCTGATGTGTACTTGACTTTCGGGACCCTGCATGCTTCTAATTTTTCCTGTATTCAGAAGCAATACTAGGATCCTTGTGTGTACAAAGTTTTGTTACAGAACTGGAAGCAGTTTTAAAAGAAAAGTTAACTATGATTCAATACTGATTCAAAATCTGTGGGAGAAAAAAAAATGTTGCTCCTGAAAATGGTTCAATAGGCATCTTAAACATTTGGGTTCACTCAAAATCTCAAAATTCATCATTTATATACATCTTGATTATAGAGTGTGTATTTCACATTGGACAACAGAACCTCCTTAGTAAAGAGTAATCACAGCAAGAAATTTTTGGTTTAAGATTTCTCTGATAAAGTCATCTGAGTAAGGAGAATCATAAGAAGTCTGCTTCTTGCAAAGCTCTAAGCTGCAGCTTGTGTGTTACCAACACTTTTTTGGCTTTGGTTATTCATATTTGGATTGTATTCAAATATCTGCTTTTCTTACAAGTAAACAATAATTTTTGAGTCTCTATGGCTATGGTGAAAAGACTCATCACAACCACAATGATGCAGCCAACCACATCATGGGCTGCATCAAAAGAAGTGTGGCCAACAGGTTGCAGGAGGTGATTCTCCCCCTCTACTCTGCTCTCATGAGACCCCAC
>VZRU01019825.1:517626-544957 GCA_013398155.1 Pedionomus torquatus | reverse complement strand
AAAGAGGATATCAGGCAAAAAAAGCCAGGAGGCCTGCATGGATAAACAAGGAGCTCCTGGATAAGCTCAAAAACAAAAAGGAGGCCTATAAAGAGTGGAAGCAAGGATGGGCAGACTGGGTGGAATATAGAGAAACTGTCCCAGTGGCCAGGAACCGGATGAGGCAAGCTAAAGCCCAGACAGAATCTGGCCAGGAACATCAAGAACAAAAAGAAAAACATCTATAGATATATCAGGGATAAAGCAAGAATAGGGAAGTTGTGGATAATCTCTGGAAGGAAACAGGAGACCTGGTCACTGGGGATATGGAAAAGGCTGAATTACTGAATGATTTTTTTTGCCGGTCTTCAATAGTAAGGGCTCTAACCACACCACCCAAGTCCCAGAAGGGAAAAACAACAGCTATGAGAATGAAGAACTGCCCACTGTAGGAGAAGATTGGGTTTGAAACCATCTAAGGAACCTGAAAAGTGTGTAAAGTCCATGGGACATGATGAAACCCATCCACAGGTCCTGAGAGAGCTGGCGGATAAAGTTGCTAAGTTGGTCTCCATCATATTTGAGAAGTCATGGCAGTCTGTTGAAGTTCTTGCTGATTAGAAAAGGGGAAACATAACCCAAATATTCAAAAAGGGGAAAAAAGGAAGAACCAGGGAACTACAGGCCACTCACTCACCTCCATGCCTGGTATGATGTTAGATTGTCGGAAAATTACTTTATCTCCATTTGCAAGTATATGGTGTGACATTTTTGAAGGCATGTCAAAAAAAATTAAAAATTACACTTAGCTGATCATAAATACATCCTACTCTAGAATTGTGTAGAAATGTGGAAAAAACCCAAACCATCTCTTCATTACTGTACAAACAAAAATATGTTAAAATTATGTCTTAGTTCCTAATCTGATGTGTACTTGACTTTCGGGACCCTGCATGCTTCTAATTTTTCCTGTATTCAGAAGCAATACTAGGGTCCTTGTGTGTACAAAGTTTTGTTACAGAACTGGAAGCAGTTTTAAAAGAAAAGTTAACTATGATTCAATACTGATTCAAAATCTGTGGGAGAAAAAAAAATGTTGCTCCTGAAAATGGTTCAATAGGCATCTTAAACATTTGGGTTCACTCAAAATCTCAAAATTCATCATTTATATGCATCATGATTACAGAGTGTGTATTTCACATTGGACAACAGAACCTCCTTAGTAAAGAGTAATCACAGCAAGAAATTTTTGGTTTAAGATTTCTCTGATAAAGTCATCTGAGTAAGGAGAATCATAAGAAGTCTGCTTCTTGCAAAGCTCTAAGCTGCAGCTTGTGTGTTACCAACACTTTTTTGGCTTTGGTTATTCATATTTGGATTGTATTCAAATATCTGCTTTTCTTACAAGTAAACAATAATTTTTGAGTCTCTATGGCTATGGTGAAAAGACTCATCACAACCACAATGATGCAGCCAACCACATCATGGGCTGCATCAAAAGAAGTGTGGCCAACAGGTTGCAGGAGGTGATTCTCCCCCTCTACTCTGCTCTCATGAGACCCCACTTGGAGTACTGTGTCCAGCTTTGGAGTCCTCAGCACAGGAAAGACATGGAGCTGTTGGAATGGGTCCAGCGGAGGGCCACTGAAGATGATAGAAGGGATGGAGCACCTGTCCTATGAAGACACAGTAGGAGAGCTGGGCCAGTTCAACCTGGAGAAGACAAGACTGCAGGAAGAACTTATCCTATCTGAAAGGAGCCTACAGGAGAGCTGAAGAGGAACTCTTTGTCAGGGAGTATAGCAATAGGATGAGGGGTAATGGTTTTACACTGAAAGAGGGGAGATTTAAATTAGCTACTACAAAGAAATTCTTTGCTATGAGGATGGTGAGGCACTGGAACACGTTGCCCAGAGTAGTTGTGGGAGCCCCGTCCCTGAAGATGTTCAATGCCAGGTTGGATGGGGATCTAATGATTCTATGATTCTAAATATATCTATACTATCACCAAAAAGAGATACATTAAAAAAAAAGGTACTGATCCTCACTGAAGTCCATGTGGCAATGCCACTTGGAGAGCTGCTCTTTCTTGAGCAGACTCAAATCCACCCATAGAACTGTCTCAATTACTCTCTTAATATCATGATCTATGACTAATGTAAGACTCCTTGTCTCTCAAGGACTGACTAGAAGAGTCAAAACAATCTTTGGACTAGAGCGGTAACTGGTGAAATATCAGAGACCAACAAAGAAAATAACCTCAGGAACTTGTCTTTCTGTTTAATTGCTTGATCTATTTAGCTTATACAGAAGAAAGTTAAGAGGCAACCTGATTACAGTTCTTACACATACCTGCATGAGGCAATATCTGCAAATAGATGGCTCTGTAATTTCACAGACCAAACACAGGAAAAAATGAATGATGTCTGTAAATTAATCTAACAAACTCACTACAGAAAGAATATTTTAAAAGTGAGCACAATGAATCTTTTGAACAATGTTTCATGGGATACGTTGACTTCATCACTTAAAGTATTTGTATGAAATCCTAGACGCACCAAAATAAATGGCAAAACTATCAGGCACTTCAAAGAAAGCAAAAGGTTGAAGGGTCAGAATTTCATCTGGAACTCAAGATCATTTATACTGCTAAAATGTTCGCATTTATAGAGTGATGGCTTAAGGCAGAAATTAGACATTCCTTATTTAGCAGCCAGACTAAACGCTTAGAATACTCTAAAAAATCTAGAATTAAGCTGTGTATTTGCCCTTTGCCAGGTCCCTCTGAAGTTCTCTACTAGTCTTCTCTAATATTAACAAGCCTAAATCACTTTACACAGACTACATGGAATGTTGCTACCTTTTGATGGTTTACAACAGAAAGTACTCAAAGTTCTTTTAGCCATGAAGACACATACAATCAGTCAGAAACAAGCTTTCCTTGGATATGGTTCAAGCTAGCCAGTTGTATATGATGACACCAGTATCCATAGCAGTAGAGATAGTTAGAGATTCAGAAATCAAGCAAAGCAAGTCCCTATTTATCTGTAACAGTCAACTGTACAGTCAACTGTTGCAATCACAAGTTGAAATACAATTATTTTTTTTTTCTCAAGAATTACAAACACAAAACATTTGAGAGGTTTCCTTTCAAAAGCAAATTTCCCTTTCCCTCTGTCAGATAGTAGCATCTCACTGAAATAAAACTACGTATTCTCGATTTATTCTCCGTATAAAATTAAATATTTTTTTTGGCACAGCAGAGAGCAGTTTAGATTCAGGCTGGTATTCTACATGCTTGCCGAATCTGAAGTATGGATAAACACCAGGGATTTCATTGTACTAACGCATGTTAAGCCTTTCATCAAATATTCTGAAGCTACAGTATTAAAGAGCTACAGATGCTAAAAAATGATGTAATGATCTTGTGATATTTAGCCCATGTTCTAAGGGTAGTGGGATTATGAAAATAACGCAAGAAGATTTTTGGCTAGGTAGATGACGGATGACAGAGCTTTACTAATTCAAATCACAATACTGTGATAACTGAGGGCAGAAGGATGTGTGTTTATGGTTTAAGTTCCATCTTCTTTCATGCTCCAAAGTGTTTCTCAAAAGCTGTTATTAATAACTGAAGGAAATAAGGGCTGGAATTGCAACAAAACCAAATGCTGGATATGAGGAAAACCAAAATATATATGTTTTAAGAAAACAAATGTGAAATGTTATTTGGAATCACCTATGTGACTATTTCAGTATTGTGACTGGATTCAGCTTACTGAGGACTTTAAGATTACAAGGAGACAGTCCATATTGCTTCAGTTCAATGCCATTGACCTATATTTTGTGTTAAGGCAGCTAAAGCAACCACAGCTTCCCTAAAATCTGAAAGCACATTACAATGAAATAGCATCTAACATATACTGCATGAGGAGATTTCCTGTGGAGTAGCAGAACAGAAATAACAGATCTTTCAATATCTAGGGATCACCACAGAACAAGCGAAAAAAAAAAAGAGAAGAGGAACCCAGGTACCTCATATAGCAACAGGTACAGGAACAGACACAACAGCTCCAAACTAGAGAAACAGCAGAACCTCAATTAAATGTTCCTCAATTTTTGAAGCAGAAAGAGATTTTCTAACGTGTAACCATAATTTCCCACCACCACCACTGTTTCTAACCCTAAATTACCACGGATGATGGACAGACACGGCAAACAAATCACTCTCTCATCTTTACATCATCCTTCCTCTTCCTCACTCTCAGAACTACTTTTGAAAAGCGGCTCTCTGTGGGCGCGAAGCACGCCGAGAAGCAGCACCTCAGGCACAGCCGGAAAGGGTGAGCACCTCGCCCGTCGCAACCAGCGCGGCGGGCTCCGCTCTGCCGCCAGCCGGGCCGGCGTCTCCCGGGCCGGGGGCGCCGACCCACCCGCAGGCGGCGGCAACGCGGGCAGCTGTTGCCACCTGCTGCCGGGAGCGGGGACCCGGGGCCGAAGGTGCGAGGTGTGCGGCAGGGGCTGGCGCGGCCCCGCACCCGGTGGGGGTGGAGGGTTATAAATATAAACCTCCGGGTGTGAACCGAGGGAGATCAGTCAGCAAAATGAGCCAGAAAAGCAGAGCTCACAGGATAAAGCGCAGGCTGCACATATGATGTTTTTTCCATATGGTTTCCAGGTACATCGAACATTTGTGATGGGAAAATTTATAGATTCATAGATTTAATGGCTGTTCCAAACGTAACAGAAGGACAATAAGCAGTGTGACACTAATTACATAAGGTTGTATACGGTGCCATAACTGGTTACTGCAGAAGAGCGGCGAGGAATACTGAAGGAAGCATGAATCGGTTCAGATAAAGCAATCAATTGTAACAGATCCCTACTGAGGGAGTTCATAGCTAAATAGAAGAAACAGTTCTTTACCCTTTTACAGATCACTCAACAAGCATGTTAATAATGACTACTAAACGTAAAAGTTGTAAGATAATATGCAACATAGAAAACATAATAGCAGATGGTTTAATCTGCTAACTATATCCTCAAGACATCATGCAGAGTCTAAATTTTAGGATATTACAATTATTACATAAAGCAACTAGGCAGAGATACCAAAAGAGACGCAGCAACACTGGATTTACTTCTGAAAAGCATCCAAAACAGTTGGAGACACTGTGACAGTCTTAAAAGGGATTTCTTTATAGGATGGGAGGAAAAAAATAATTTTTATCATAACGCTATAAAATTAGACTTTAAAAGAAGGAATTACATTAAAATGAGAAGTCAGTTAAAAGAAAGCTTGAAGGTCAGAAGGAAGTTTATAGACACTACAATAAAGGTTCAGAAAAAAAAAAAAAAAAAAAAAAAACAACAAAAAAAAACAACAAAACCATAACCCATCAACTGAGAAATTCAAAAGCACCCTTTCCCCCCCAGTCTTTTCATATCCGCAGTATTCCTACTCCTCAAACCTACATACATTAGTAAACATAAGAGCATGGAGGACACCTGTAAATAAAAGATACTCTTCAAAAAGTGGAAGTCAGCCAAAGAAAACAGAAGAGCAAAGAGTCTTGTAAGTTCAGTAGAAATCAGACAAGAACAAAAAGGTCTAAACCCAACTTGCCATATACATAAAGCTAGTAATAATACTGCTTTCAAACACATCAGACGTATGAAGCCTGACAGGAAACAGTTGGGCATACCGATAATCTAGCTGTGAAAAGGGCACAAAGGAAAGAGAAAAGTTAAACAGAGTATTTCTTAGACCTCACAACCACAGAAAAGGTCAGAAAAGTTCTCAGACAAATGCTGTACTTCTTGAGTGATACATTTTGGGCACTGTCTCAAATTGAGACAAGTTTCAGAACACACAAATGCAAAACTTAAAGATTCCCAAGATGATGCTGGAAACTACAAATGAGTCAGTCTGACTTCTGTGCCTGGAAAATATCTATGTACTATATGGAGTAACAGGTCTTTTAAAGAACATATCAGACAGACCAATACAATGAGAAAGAGAGGTAACCTGTAATTTTGTAGTAGAATCTCACAAGCAACAAGTTAAATAGTACTGCTTTAGTGGAGTCAACAAAGGCACAGGTAAGAGCAATCAGACTGATAACAGAATTGCAAAAGGATCCTCCCAATCTTTACCTAAGGCTTTAGAAAAAAAAATCAAAATCATGCTGTTGTTAGGTAAGAGGAAAGGTCTACTGTGATTAAAAATAAAAACTGCCCCAAAATAGTAGGAAATAAATTACAAAAATAAATGATCAGTTTTCAAAGTATGGAGTTGTAGCAGTGGAGCCTTACTTGGATCTCTGCAGGTTCCTGTGCTAATGAACACAAGGTGGCTATGTTGGCAGATTATAAAAAACTAGCCACTTTTAAGCTGACCACAAACTTATACAAAAGGATGTCTTAAATACTCAGTATCAATACATGCAAAGTAGATGGGGGAAAAAAAAAAGGGAGAAAAAAAGAAAGAACTCTAAAAAGAATTCTAACTGTAAAAGCACTGTGTTAGATATAAAATTAGCAACTACTGCCCCAGAAAAGACACTCAATTTTTTTCATAGTTCTCTGAAAACATAAACTAAATAATTAGCTACAGTTAAAGGGCAAATAGAATGTCATTAACAATACAGAAAAAAAAAAAAAAAAACAGAGTCTGAAATGTCTGAAATTGGAGATGATATGATACGATGGCACAGGCATATGGCATACATAAATCTTGAACATAGCACAGAGAGCTAGTCACCTCATTTCCACGGAGAAGAAAGAGTATTGTGGATTGTAGATTGGTGACAAGGAAAACTCAAAAGAGCAGAAAACAAGTATGAAAGTAATTCCAAACAAACTTTTCCATTTGGAGAAAGATGACTACTGCAAAAAGATAAAATAGAGAGCTATAAAAATTACATAATAAGCTGTCAGTGTCTGTCACTTATTTATTATTTTTTTCCTTGTTATCCACACAGGAAATCAGGTACTAAGATAGACAGATCTCTGTTCGATCAAGTGCATCATGTAGTTTTAGATTCTTTTAATTGCTTCCTTAAAAGAGAAATAATATGAAAAATGCAGGAAAAGAGGGGTACACTGAATGTTTAAAAAAAAAAAAAAGAGAGAGAAAGAAAAGAATTATTAATCTTGCAAATTATATGAAATCCTCACTTTAACTACCTTGCATTTGAATTCAGTTTTAACAGCTATATACATAAGTGGCATTATTTTTTTGTACATTTTTTTTTCTATGTAAAATGTATTAAATATACTCAGATCTAACAAACATATGAACAAATCAAAAATGAATTGATGCAGCAAAAATCCTTTCCTTCTAAACCTTTCAACAATGAAAAAATGTGACTGCATTATTGAAAGGTCATAGCCAATTAATAAGCTCTTCTCAATTCTCATTATGATAAAATCTCTATGTAAGTTCAGGAATGTATAAAAGTTTGACCACTGTAAAATATTTCTGCTATGGAAAGAAGACCAGGTGGTCTCTCCCCCCCCTGCAGTACTAATGCTAATAACATACATTTTATTGTTTTTATGCTTAGAATTTTGTAATCATCTCTCTTATGAGTGACTACACGATACACAAATGGGAAATAACAGCACTGCTTTTTTTTTTTTTTTCTTTTGGGAAAACAGAACTTTCCTGAAACTTTTCTCTCAGAGTTTCAAAGTTAATCAGACTTCCAAGAAAAAAAACAAACTGTTTCAACTGAAACAGACAAACAATGCAGCTACAGTTTCTTACAAAACTTCTATTAAATTACATTCGTATGTTTTTAACAACAACAAAAATCTTTAATTATCCAAACTGTTCAATGTGGCAGTAATTAGTCTCTGCTGATTCAAATATTGTGAAAACACTCAATATGATTCTCCTTATTTAAAAAACTAACTTAAAATGTATTCTGTATTATAAAAAATTGTTACAATTCTATACATTCATTTTTCACTATAAATTCCAAGAGAGTGTGCCACATAAAACATTAAGTTCCTTTCTTGATGATATGAATATTTCTGTCCCTATCTTGACTCACTGCATGCATCCTTAAAGAAAATTATAACCAAGGCTGTATTTTTTCCTTAACAATTGCTGTTAACTGTGAACTGAGCATCAGAAAATCTGAGAGGACAGAAAGAGGACTCAAGGGATGCTTTCAACAATCAGGCCTGGCTTTCAGGGCCTTCACCCACAGTTTGGGGGTGTACACCACATCCACTAGAAACCCCAACTGTCTCCACGACCTTTGCTGTCCTTTGGCATGAGCTGTTTCTGGCAGGGGTGGACAGATAAGGGCTCTAGAATCACTTTTGGCTGCTCAATACAGAACACTGCGAGCATACTAACAGCATCAAAGCAATAGAAACATTTGCAGCAATGCATACGTGTGGCATTCTAATTTAACTCTAGTATGTAGTTTAGAAAAGTAATTTTGCATATTCCGTTGTTTTCCATCCCAATAATTTCACAACAGGAGGTTGTAAAGTAATTATAAGCAAATAAAATGCGTAAGCTTGCAATCTAACAGCAGGCATAATGTCATAGATATGGTAACATACAGCTAAGAAGAAATAGAGGAATAGAACTGAGGATTACGGTGTGAAGTTTTGATGAAGTGCTAGTTCATGTGACAGATAAATGCTAAACCAAACAAGTCTTTCCTTGGTGCTGCCTCAGAAGAATCCGAACACCTGTTGGAGAGGCTAGCAAGAAGGGAAGCTTAAACCATAATATTTTAAGTTTTTAGGTGTCTGAATCCACAACACTTGATTAAGAAAAATACAGTCAAATAATTTCAGTTCTCAATTAAAAAACCAGAACTAGCAGGTAATGCTTCAAACTTTGCAAGTAATCTGCACTGACTGCACAATCAGTTTATGGATCATTTCTTTAGTAAAAAAATACAGATTTGCCACCTGACAGAAAAAACCCACCCCAAAACATTCTATATATACTCCAGGGATTTTTCCATAACTTCAATGGACAAAAATAAAAATTTAGGGCAGCTGGTTTACCTTCCAGTATAACAACACCCAAAGAACTTGATCCAATCATGTATTGTTTTGTTCCCATATCTTTTTAAATAGTAAAATATCTTTGGAGAAGATATCCATTCTTGACAAATATTTCAGTATTATGAGTTCTAAATTATTATGTTATACACATACTTTGTTATTATGATAAATAATGCTTAGTTCATCTCTGGATCTTCCATAGAAGAGTCTTACTTTCCAGATGTTGAGTCATTCTTTCCCGATTGCTTTCCATTTAGAGCATCTCCTAGACTGTGACCACTGAGACTATATGATACTTCAATTTGTGAAAACTCCTGCACAGAACATTTAAATAATGCAGTGTAAGTCACATTTTATCGTCCTCCTTCTCCACTGAAATCAACCTTTGACAAAGTCTCCCCTCGCTCATAAATTCTCAGTATGAGCAGCCAAGTAAGAAAACAAAACCTAAATTTTCTCATGTTCCTTTGCTGCCAGTGGTCAAATAATAAAGAATAAACATTTATTTTGCTCACTATTTGAAGCATGTTCACTTCCTGCCCATCTATCTGGAATTCAGGATAGAAGATATGCCCGTTATTCAAAGTTGTACTTCTCTTAGCAGATCAAGCTCTGCCACAAATACAACTCAGTAAAAGAATCTCAAATCCAGACTAAAAGGTTGGGCTTTATCAGTTGGTAGGTGAACCTGCCTGCCATTTCCATTAACTATTTTTCATGTTACATTCCTTTATACAACTGCCTTTCCTAGTATCACTGACTAACAATGAGTTGAGAGCTGTAATAAAAAGATCCTTGGTCTTTCATGTGATGGTGTTTTATTTTATTTTTTTCCAATTGTGTGGATGGGACAGGTAGCTCCATCAGATCCTGTAGGCCACCAGTGTCTCAAAAAGGCAGGGAAAATGACTTATTAAATGAAGGTGTGAGAAAGGTGGTCCAAAATTCAGAAGAAGAAATTTCAAAACTACTTCCAACAGAGGCAGGACAATGACAAGGTGCTATGCAAAACCTCACAGAAATATGAGTATTGTAGCCATGCCAGAAGTAACAGGGCTTGAAATGATAAAGCCTGCTAAGAGAAACTTACTGAATTGGATAATATTACAAACAACTTCAAAAGACAGAGAAATGCACATGCTGTATTTTGCCAGACTTCTATTTTTGACATTTAAAAGACACACTCAGACTAAGATTATTTTGGTGAACAAAATATTATTTTTCCAGTTTGGAAATAAATACTAGATCTAAATCTGATTGCATGGTAAATGTAATATTTATCTACATAAATAGAAAATTTGCTTTTCTTCTGCCTCAAATATTTGGTTTTATTATTTCTTCCTATTTTTTTCCCACAGAGATTTTTTTTGTTATTCTTACTGCAGTTGTTAACAGCCATAAAAGCTTGAACACAGAAGACAATAGATTGCATCTTTACGAGGAAGGGGATTGGGGAAGGCACTGACAGCCATACTCTCTTCAACATAGTTACGATTTCAAACAGTTGTCACATTTCATGTGATGACAGAAATCTTTATTAAAAAGAGGTATCTTATTTAAGAGACATGGCCCCTAAACATAGACACAGGCTTAACATGCAATTATATATTAATTTATAGGGTATTAATTATAGATCATTGTACACAGCTAACTGGAACCTTGCTGCTCTCTAATTTAAGTACACATTGCATCTCTGAAATGTTAAGAAAAAACCCTGAAAGACTAATGCTAAAACCAAATTCCTTTCTCTAGGAAGAAAATCTGAATTATAGCGGAAAAATATGTTAAGAAGTGCTTGTTTGGCATTTCACAAGCCTTGACTGCATCATGCAGCCAAATACAGCTATATTACCAGGGGGGATATAATACTGGATAAAGGATATTTGCGGTACAGTGAAAATAAAAAGGCAAGCAAAAAGCCTGGATAAAGTGTTTTGCATAGTTGATAGATGATTATAAAAAATAGACCAGTAAAAACTTATGTGAAACCAGAGAAACCATGAGAAGAGAACTCACTGTTGTACTAATAACATAGAGAAATGGCACTGCAAATAAAGAGGCCAACATTTCTTAAAGTTCTAGTCTAGACTCTGTAAAATAGCTGAGAGTTCTGTTAGCAATTAGAATTTACTAAAAAAAGAAAAAACAAACCAAAAACCAAAAAAACCCAACCCATAACACAACAAAAATCAACCTACCCTCCTTTAAAGCAGTACTAGAAAAAAGTACTAAAGTTCAGCACAAATATGCTCTGCCTATTACAACCACTCCTTCCCCACTGTAAAAATCTTTTTTAAAGTAAGCGGGGTTTGTCAATTTGTCTTAGTAAAACTATTTCAAAGCTGGGAGCAGATACATGTAATTCCACAAGCTGATACTTACCAAGGATATCATCATCAAAGAAAGCCATTCAGCATGTATTAAAATATTCTGAGATCTTCCATTAAGTGCCATTTGATCACATATGCATGACAAAATAGCTAGGGGCTCAAGATTAATTAACAAAATATCATAAACTATTCAAATTCTCATGTTTCCAAAACAATCTTTCATCAAGGATTCTTTCAGACAATATTCCACCATTGTTTTTTATCTTAAAAAGCAAACAAAAACACAACAAAAAACCCTAACCAAAAAAAATAAATTGCAAGACATTAAATACAACACTTTCCCAGGTTTCAAGTTATTTTAAGATGTCCAGTTAAACACAATATGAATTAAAACTTGAAATCCTAAATTTATTTGGTGAATTAATACCCAGTGCAATTGTGTTCTTTCTGTTCCTGTAACACTCTGAAATTTGTTAAAACCATTAGAAGAATAAAACACAATAGCATGCAAGCAAAGAAATGGACTGAATATCACACTGCATTGAAAATTTCTCTCACTGTCTGGGTGCTTTTCTATTGCCAGTAAAAAAAATGAAAACAAAACTTACAATTCTGAAATTTCTATGAACACCACATCCCACAAGTATGCTTTATATGTCATATAAGGAACGTTTACAAGAAAGTCTGTAAAGAAAGTTTTCTAGCACCATAAATTGTCAGTGGGGAAAAAAGAAAGTTTCATTTCACTGCCTTTCAAATTTATGAAAAAAAAATTGCTTGTGTTGTACGATGTGTACATGTACATGTTCCTGTACATTAAACATTACCAGTAAAATCCTGGGCCAGAAGACAAAGAGCACCAATCACATCTTTTGCTGCAGTTATTGTCAACATCTTAAATCTTAATGTATAAAGATGCAAATATATCAGCTGCCTATTTTGCTAATGCAGGCATTTTTTAAGACTATTTTGGGTTTTGATAGTACCTTCTCATTAGTATATTCAAATTGCAGCAGATAAACCAATAAGCTATAAAACTCAAAAATATATAAACCCCTATTTAATAAGTAAAAATAGTGCATACATAAAGGTGAAGCTAAATACTTGGGCTCGTGATTTTGTAATTTCTCCATGGGCTTCATGGTTAGATCACTTGGAGAATTCCGCATGGAACGACTGATGCCAGAAATACTTCTTGGTGAGATCCTTACTCTTGCCCCCACTATGCAAATTTCTTGCCTGCTCCTCACCACTTTTCCTCCACGCCTATTTTATGTCCTTAAAAACCAAAACATTTTCAACACCAGGATCTTCCAACCATTTCCACAATCTCCCTCAGCAGACAAAAACTCTCTCATGTTTCTTCAATTACTTCTGCACAGCAAGAGAACAACAGCAGTACTAAATTCCCTTTTGCAGTCTTTTGGTTTTAGGAAACTATTGAAAGAGGAGTATACAAAATCTGCACACAGCTCCTAGACGATCATGTGTGCTTAATATTGTAATAGGATAAAGGTTAAGCATAATAATGTTTGACCCCTTCAACTACTGACATTCATGCCATGTTATTGTTAGTGTTGCATGTTAAGCAAGCAAATTTTCAATGAACTTGTGTTGGCTTTACCACAGACACAGATGTTAGGCGGACTCCTTTGTTCATAAGGTTCTCATTATTAACTGAAACCAAGTTGAATATTTGACTGAAGGAAAGGACCATATCATTGTTTTCAGATTTTGCTCTATGACTTAACTGAACTACATCTGCCAGCTTTGGAAATACCAAGTACTTCTTGGCGCCAGTACTGGCGCCTTGCTCTATGACTACCATCTTAAGTGCTTCAGTTTGAGGAAGTCTAGTAACCATCAAAACAATTTAATAAAAGCTTAAAACTGTGATTAAGAGTTACTCACTAGCTGACAGAGTGCTCTGAAATTTGTTCCATTTATGAATAATTTCACAAAATAAGCAAATCATAGTAAACTGAATGCATGGCTGTAAATATGTAGCCTAGAAAGTTCACAAGATGTTTTCGTGATTTATGAAGTCTGAGTTATACTTGAAACCACATTTATTTAATAGATAGGTTGGCACTTCACAGGATAATTCAATCTGCTTTAAATCTATCCAAAGCCTTTATGAAACATAAATGATGCTCTGAATATAAATGCAATTCCACTTTTCACCTTCTTGCACTACTGTACATAAATGTGAGAAGTATTACACTCCCCCAAAAGAACTGCACTGTTTGTGCTAACCTAAATATAGGAAATATTTTATATAGCAAATCAATTAAATGCTGCAATTAACTTTTCTGGATATGTCCTGACACTATCTGAATTAAAATAAACAACACATCACACTTTCTTCCTCAGAAATACCAAAGTCGCAGTATCTATATTTTATACAACTTTGATATCTGATGGCAATTCTGCAAACAAACAGTTTTATTTTCTATACAGGTCAAGGGAATAGGTTACTAGAAAGAGGAAAAAAATGCCAGAACAAGTTATTTTCAGAAAAAAATAGAGTGTTAAAAAGTGCCTCTTATTAATGTAAATTACATATCAAAAGATAGAAATTATTAGCATTTACAGATTATTAATCATGTGATCTGAGCTAGAATCAATAACACTTATTTCACTTACCATGCTGAATGTCCCTCATGTCTAAATGAAGGCTCGACATTAATATTCCAACAGCTTGAGATCTTTTGTTACTTAACAACTTGACAACCTGCCAAAAGAAACCCAACTATTAGTTTCAATCTGCAGGAAAATGCACCACATTGCATTACTAATGACAAATGCAAGAGATAGTACCTTGCACTTTATATGCTCATTTAAAAATTAGTAATTTTATTATAAGTTTGCTTCTGCTACATAAATTCATCACAAGTGTAACTATGTCACCTAGTTGAATCTTAATCCTAGAAGAGTCACTATAAAGTTCCTCTAGACTTCCTCCTTCATTAAGATGCACACTCCCAACTTCACACTGATGTTACTAAGTGTATGAAACAAGCTGTCACATAAAAAAAATTCCAACCATGTCTATCTTGGAATTGCTTTGGTTTCCAAAACCACACAATGATTTCTCTCTTTGATGTAAGCTAAAACTGTGAGAATTTGTATTTTATTTGAATGTTTGACGTAGTGGCGCCAATATGAATTTTATTTAAAAAGCAAAATAACCACGTACATATTGGGATTTTCTTTGATCACTTTTAGGGAATATAAAAGGTCTCAAAGTTTTTTTGCTTTTAAAACAAAACCAAAAAAATCAGGCCATCAAAACATCTTGCTTTCAGGGGTTAAAATTAGCCACTAAAATACACTGTTGCACATATTTGCTCTACAAGCATAAAAGCAAAAAGTGATTCACAGTCTCCCACAGAGCTCTAAGCTGTTTAAATTCAACTTACTGTAAATTTTATATCACTGGTATGAGATGCAAGTCATGCCAGGAAAAGACCCTTATCTGTAAATGGCGTGGTTCTAGATGAATTCCTTTTCAATGCAGGGCTACCATTACATGGATGAAAGAGGTTAATATTCAACCTAGTCAGGTTGCTGAGTTTTACACTGTACTAAACATACAGAAGAAAACCTTTTTAAATCATTTGGAGGAAAGAAGCCAGATAATTAGGACTGCAAGTCCAAGTTCTTTTTACATTGCAGTCAGGAAGCATATACATATTTTTCCAGGTTACACAGTTCCCATCTTAGCATCAAGTTGCTGTATCATCCACAGCCCCACAGGCAAAATTATATACAAATTAATTTGTATAAATGAAATTAGAAAAAGTAGAATGAATTTAGGCAGAGTAAAGAATGTCATGAACCAATCCATGTCTTAAAAAAAACATAAAGGTACCACAAGATGTTTGCCCTGTGGCCAACTTTGATTCACTTAAGTTTTCAGACACAGGTTTGGATGTTGATGTTTGAGGAGTAGCTGAAGAGAAGTAAAATCCTGACCCAGAACTCTGGCACTGGGACTGCTTAGGAAAGGAAACTTGAGAAACTCTTGGTGCTTGCAGTATAGGTTTTCTGAGGATATGGTTGTCTGCCCAATGGTTTTATTATTTTTTTCCACCCAGAAACCTTCATAGCTGTCATTTAAGAAGGTCTTTCATCCTCCTTTCCTCATAAATTTCTAACTAGCTACAGTGAAGTGAAAATACAGCATCCTGCTCATGAACTGAAAAAGTTTAACACTGAAATCCAAATAAAGTCATTCACAACATTAAGGACCTAAATTCAAGGCATAGTTAGTGACATCATCTGTCAGAAATTAGCAAGAAATACCTATGCAATTGTCTAATCTATGTAACATATTATTAGCAATTTAAAATTGAAGTAAAATGGACTGAAATAGAATATGATAAATTTTTCTGAATTCAAAGGGAAAACTTAATTCAGAAAAAACATAATTTGGATACCCTGCGCTCTCCTTCTAATAGGTTATAATCACTCTAAGTGGTTTTTAAGTACAATATAAGTGTCATTTAAGTCTGGACCTGACATAAAGCTTATTTATTTGCAGCTACAAAAGGCAAGGCATGGATCAAGTCTTTCTAACAACTACATTGCAACGTACATCTCTAGTAGCAACCAAAAACGTACCTTGCATTCTAGCAGAAGACAAACAAAAATAAAAACCAAACCAGTTACAAAATTTAAAGAAAAAAAAAAAGCAGAAGCTCTTTAACTGCTGTTGTTACCAACCCATATTTCCAGAAAAGGCAGAGCAACACAAAGAAGCAATGAAGTATGTTACATAACAAAGCTCAAAAACTTCTCCTTAAAGCTTTTCAGTCCAACAATGCTGACAAGATTTAATTTGGTACAGAAAACATTGGGGAAATTGTTGATTCCAGCCCCTACCATTATTGCTTTTGCTCAAATACGAAACATATCACAATAATAGAATAACTTAGGCTTTCTGCTGTCATCAACATATGGAGGGAGTCCTTTGTTGTCTTTATTTTGAACAAGGAAACTATCCCAAAGCTGACCCCAAAAAAATGTTAATTAAGAATACATGCAAGCCCATTCCAAAAGTCATATAAGGAAATAACAATAGTGCAACAAAGCAGCAAGGGCTTATCTGCAGTAAATGTATATCTTTCTTGCCACTCATATTCTGGAAAAGTGAAGTAGAAATGGAACTGATGTGGGCTACTATGTTGGCTAAGAGTAAGACAAAACAAAAGAAGAAAATAGAGAGTAAAATAGCTTTGTTAAATTATCTTCCCCAAAACAATGTTACAGCTGCATTCATCTGCAAATGTAGCTAGGACCAAGAAATGGTTTGCAACTTGACCTTTCCAAAAGAAGAAAAACACACTCTTCTCTCTTGGAGGCCCAAGGGGCAAAGGTAAGCTGGAGCCTGCTCTTGGGATTCTCCTTCTTTTAATGGTGTCAGCACCCATTTACTACTACTTTCCTTTCAAATTGTGAAATTGCAGTTTCTACCACCCATCAAAAATTTGAAACTCACAGAGCTACTGAGATCAGGTCTATAAATACAGTAAGGGAATACGCTTGAGAAAAAAAAATCAAATACGTTAACTATGGGGTTATGCTGCAGGTTAGAACATGATTTCTTAGGGTGCAAGATTCCCATGAATGCTATAGAACTAGACTTAGTGGCCTAGTAAGTCCCTTCAAGTCCTGTCCTCTGGAAGGAACTTGCCTAAAAGTTAGCAGGAAAAAGGAGCTACTTTTCCTAAAAGTGAACCAATGGACAGGGGAGTCACATTTTGCCAGTGATCAGGGATGGGGGCGGGGGGGGAAGAACTGTCCCCAGGAAAAAAAAAGGTTTCTTTGCTGTCAAAATTTTGGACCACCACTTTGAAATAGTACCAAAGAGCACGACTGTCAAGTGAATGGGTGCAGAACAGGAACAGCTAAAGTGCTTTTATGTAGCAGCTACTAGTTTTGTCTGACTTTATTTAAAATATATGTTTTCTGTCAACTTTTATACTGATCTTTATTATGCATTTCAGTTCATTGCATGAATACTATAGCTTCCTCCAACAGAATGTCTAACAATACAACACTAATTCAGAAAATATTCATATTAGCATAAGTGCCTAAAGCAATTCCCACATTTAAAAATAAAACAATAAAATAAATCAGATGCATAGTCTGGGCCTACAGGCTACAGACGAGTGACGCCATTTCAAGGCGGAACAACAAAAGGTTGATAAACCTAATCTCTACAAGATCTAAAGCCTCAGACACAATACACAGCTCCTTCTCAGTTTGGATTCTGGAACTCTGCTTTAAACAAATCTACAAAGAATAAATAAAAAGGAAGCTAGAGATATTATCTGCAGCCTGAAGTCTAGGACAAACTTTCTAATTGTTGAGTGCTCCTCATTGTTAAGCAGTAAACAAACTACATGCCAAATTTGTTCCTGATTGTTTAACACAAGCAAAAACAGTCAAAAGAGATATTTAGTGCAAGGTAATGCAAGACACATGTTTGATGAGAACCCTGAAGCAAAAATATGAAGATTCCCTTTCCCCAGAATAATATTTAGTTAATGCATGGAATTTTGCAATGACCCTTGCTCTCTGATTCTGACCTCCAGCATTAAGCAAAATTATCCCAAGGTTTCTGCTGGTCAAAAAAAAATTGACTGTACATGCAGGAAACTTCACTGTAGAAAGAAAGGCCTATAGCTTATAACTGCCACAGAGAGGATGCAGAAACCCTAAAGTTCCAAACAAGATGTCAAGAGACAGGATCAGGGCAGTAGCGTGGTCCTCTTCTCACTAGGTGTTGTGACAACAATCTTTTCTGTGGACTCAAGCATATTCCGAATGTAAAATTTGCAATAGCAGAACTGGACCTATCATATCATTCACATCCTTGTCTTCTACAGTTAGAATAATATTATGACCTTGTTAGTGTGGGGGTTTGTGTGTGTGTGTTTCTTTGAAAGGTAGATCTAGAAATGACTTCTGACTGGTAATGGCAAACGTGGGAGGGGAAATACGAACTACTTCAAGTAGTGAACACATTTTGGCACAATACAAGATCAAACATTTCTATTTAATCCTTATAAAAAGAAAATCAAACTCCCCAAACCATCACTCAGTCCTGGCTGTCTAACAGCATATCTGTGCTGATGGCACATAATGATTTAAGTGAACTCAGCTTTTACCACAGACCATCAATCATAAAGTGTAATTTTGAGTGCCTCTGCCTCCTTCTAGTCAAACCTAGAATCCCCCCTGCAAACTAACTGCTTACATCCACACCGAAGATTCTCATCATCTATAGGGAGATACCCTAAGGTTTCAGTATTCTCTTTGTCATGTATTTGTAGATGCAATCTGTTGACATGTTATGCAACTTGGTGCAGCCAAGAAGTTCTGTCTGCCAGCTCGTGGATGGTGTAACTTTATGCTTGAGGGTAAATATTAAAGATAATATTTACATTTCATTCATGTTATCTTATACTCTGCTGTGCTTTCGTAAACAAAGCTTTTAATGATACTGATGAGAAACAGTTCATGCCCTTTTATGCTGTCTTATCACCAAAACAGTATCATTTAAAATTAGTATCATAAAACTATTACTGCAGAAATCATCTTTTACTAAGAGATTGCTATCCCAGTTTATATTCCTCAATTATGACATTAGATGAAAAAATACTTACATTGCTCAGATTCAGATATACAGTAAAAAGTTGGACAAGTACCATTTTCCTCAATAGAAGGCTGAACAATAGTAAAGTGTTTCTTATTAAAAAATATCAATATTCTAATTTTAAGGCCTGGAGTAGGGGATGGAGATATATAGAAAAGTTTAAAGTCTTTAGTTTAAAAGTAGGTCACAAGGATTTTATTTTTCTACACCTAAAGCTCACTGTTATGTACCACAATTATAGTTATTCCTTCTTTCATCAGCTAAAGAACAAGGGTACCAAAATTTTAGTTTCTGTATTTTATGTTCGTTACTGTCAAAATGCATCTGTGGGTTAGCAATGTAAACACATGTTAAGATGCTGCAGTATAAATTATTTTTAAAAAATAACCACCCAACAACTAAAATTTCCTTAGAAACTCTGTATAAAAGCCATGGTTTCAAGGCATGGTCTGCAATGCACCCAGCAGGTGATTTTTACAGGTGATCAGCCCAATTGTTGTGAACAATCTTTTCACTGTGTACTCAAGTTAGGTATGCAATCATACACATTTTTTGCAAACTCTTGCAAAACATATTGTATGCCCAAATAATTTTGAAATAGACAGTCTAAATTATTTTATATAAAGTTAACATATCAAATCAGGGAGATAGACATAGAAGGGAGGAACTGGGGGAAGGAAAGAGTGCCAAAATGCCAAAAAAGAATGCCAAAAAAACAAACAAACAAACAAACAAAAAAAAAAAACAAACAACAAAAAAAAACATACACAGAAAGGTGAGAACCCAGTACGATATGTAATAGGAGAAAACAACAGAAAACAGATAAAATCCCCATGCTGTAAAAACTTCAGGGTTCCCACTTTTAAAGGGGGGAATACAGTTACAATCAAAAGTAAGCCTACGGAAATGCAAAATCATCAGCTTCTGTGGAAAGATGGCTGTAACTAATTCTACTCAACAGTGTCAGGTACAGCAAGATTTGTACACAATCCAGGGTGGCAGCTGTCTTCCTGCTGAGATTCAAGATCTGGGTTATGCTTTCTAGATATGCAGCTTTCAGCTTCACAGAACAGCTACAGCTCGTACACTACAATCCAAAGCCTATTTTTCTCTTTATTTGAACAAACTTTCAAGTAAGACCTTTCCCTGCGGAGGTCTTCCAGAGTGTCAAGAAACATTATGCCATGGTCTGACACTCTACATGCTGGTTAAGATACAAACACAACGTTTCTCACCCATACAGATTGCATAAGTAGCAGCAGATCTAAAACAGGCCATGACATTAGCAAAACCTTTTGGTGCTAGTGAAGATACACAAACAAAACAGAGAAACCCACACAGCTCTTAGGTCACAAAATGAGCTTGCAAGATGACCAGATGCCAAGCTCATTTGGTTGTTTTTAACCTTGCAAACACATGATCCAGAGAAAAGAAACAAGAATACATGTGGTTAATAGAGGACATCAGCCTGGGAAGCCTGAACAAGTAGTTATATTTGACATAGAAATGCAGTCAGGTAAAAATGTGTTTGAAACAAAGAGAACTTTGTAGATACAGTTACAAAATATGTAACAACAAAACATGCAATAAGCCATATAAAGAAGAAAATGGGAAGTAAAAAACAGACACACATACATACAGCTTCTCATAAAAGAAATTATTCTTACAAGCCAAGTTAATGTGATATTAATTATTTTTATAACTACCTGACATTGCTTGTATAAAAAATAGTACATAAGTCCTCTAAAATTCCTCTCCACAGAGGCAGCAGAACCCCAACTGTATCTCCAGAGAGTACATAAAATCTCAGCAAATGGTTGTGCCATCAATGCAGGTGATAGATCATTAAAAGCAGATACAGAAAGCTCCTTAAGACAGTACCTCCACTGCTTGCAAGGAGACTAAACATTCCTTTTCAGAAAATTATTATTCATTAACAAAGAATGACATAAAGGAAATAGAAAAAAAATATTCATGTTTTCTTATCTCAGTATGTCATTTACCTTATTTACCAATTTATACTTATGATATGTGGCATTTTATTTCTAGGGTTATTCTATTACCACAGTTTCTTTGGGTCCTACTTAAAAATTCAAAAATGCTGAAATCATTAGCTAAACAGTTTTATTGATACATCTTGTTTGCATCTAAGGCTTTTGAAACAGCACGAAACTTCAGTAACCTATTATTTATTTTGTGGGGTGGAAGGGAGAGATTAAAATCTTAATGTCAATAGATTAAGAGTGGACTTTCCATACAAGAATATCTTTCACATTTTTATTTCATTTACATGGTAGATTATAAACACGTGGTCTACCCTCAAAAACTTCATTGCAGTAACATGCATATTATTTTCCAAAAATAGAATTAACAGTTAGAAGATTCTCAGTGAGGCTTCTGAGATGACCATTCAAAAGTTAGGAAAGCAATTTATGCAAGTCAGCTCAGGTCCTTCTGTATACTTGTGCTGACAGTGATATCAAGATTTTCTGATTATGTATCATTTTTCCACTTAACCTATTCAGTGCACACTGGCCAATGTATGCCATGTAAGTATATTTTCAATACTGCATTTACTGCCATTCTTGAGTATACAGCCTCAATCCTTTTCCTTCCTACTTCACTAATTACATGTTTTGTAAGTGCTGCAACAACTGATAAAACCATTTCTTACTCAGGTAACAGCTTCATTTCATAAGTAATTGTGAACTGTCATTCCACACAACCCACGCTAGCTACGGAAAGGGTCCCTATGAAAAATACTATCCAAACACATAACTAAAACTAGTATTATAACTAAATGGCATGGTTGAACAAGACATTCCAAGAGCGTGTTTTCCCCATTTGCTTGGGTCAAACATCATAGGTTTGATTTGCTGAAAAGATCACCCCGGTCAAGAATACTCTTCACTCAGAGGTTTGAGAGAAATTACTTTAGACAGAAGACAAGGGGACACAGAGCCAGACCTATGAAGCTCTATATTTCTACCTGTTGGTTCTTCTCAGTTCTTCACTCCCTCCCCAGTTACTCATCCTAATCTTCCTTTGCCTCTCTCCTCTTGCCCATTTTCCAACCTGCCATTACAAGGTTAGGAAAAAACTTTCAGAATTACACCTGAAGTCTCTTCTGAACAACAGGAACTGAAATACAGCCTGTAGAGCAGTAAAGTTTAACAAACCCTTTACACAATGAGCAAGACATGTATCTTGCAAGATACATACAAGACAAGTCTATGAAACTATGTGCACAGGAGCAAAACCAGACTTCGTTTTCTCTCTTAACACTGGCAAAATGAAGGAGACACCTAATGTGGGGAGAAAAAACACCAACCAACCAACCAAAACTAACAGGCTAAAGAGCTAAATTTTGATGAAGTTGTAACAGCAGGGACTTATAATGAAAACCAGACCACTTTAATAGGTAACAATGGCAGCCCCACCTATAACATAGCCCATAAAGGACTTTCTTTGAAGATTTAGTAGGCATTCTCATTGAGTGAGCCTGCACACATTTACAGCAGCTGGGAATTTGACATATACATATTAACAGAGCAAAATAGACTACAGCTTTTGCCACAGAATCAAATGAGACAGTAGGAATAAAATCAGCTGCATTCAGAAATAAATATCAAAACTTCATTTTTTCCTCTCTATAGTATCCTGTATATAGTATTTTAATGAGGCCTTTATTCAGTGTTAGATTTAATTTTTTTTAAAGCATTATTGATTTGTATTGTATTAAGTTATTTGCAGATGATCATGCCAAGGATAAAAAACAATTAGAACCAATACTCGGGTAGGGTGAAATTAACTTAACTGTTAACTGAAAAAAACCCAAACCAACCCACAATGACACAGAATTTTTTTTTAACACCTTAAGAGGGGTTACCATCTAGAAATAGTTTTATCACGCATATCTAATACAAACACAAGCAAACACATACACATACTCTATGGCATATTGCATAGAAATCTCTGTGTACAGAACAGCAGCATACTCCAAAACAATTAATCTTTCACCCACTAAAACATCCCAAATCTATAAAATCTTTCTTCAGATTAGCTAGAATTCTGCCTACCCCCTCCCTGAATGTGACTTCCTCTGCAAATACATTTTTATTTCAGCTTACAGTAAAACCTTTGCTGTATTAAAATCAGATGTTTACATAGTGTACCAAATATTTTATGCAATTGAAAGTTATCTGGGCATTTCTTCCTGACTACTATTTTCAGCGTAGCTAGTATTTTCTATATCCGTATATCTATATATCAAAACCATCTAAGCAATATATCCGCTCAGCACACCCGCACATCAACACAAGGAAGAAAAATCAATTGCCAGAGTAGAGTGTTTCTAGAGCTTTATGGATCCTGGTTCTGTTCTGTACAATGCTCCTTTGTAGCTCAACAGGTGACAGAACACATCTGCTTTGCATAACATGACCATGTAAAAATCACTACAAGAAACACCGTTTTTAAGATCTTTACAACACCCATAACTATCATAGGAACCATGTAAGTCAGTAACCACTTAAACAGCACTTGGTTCTTCCTATAAAAGCATACTTGTGGAATTACAGCCACGATTTCTACAAATAACCGTTTCTTCTGCTAAACGTGGATGGACTTCATTATCCAAGTGTTTACTGCAGTATAAATGAAGAGAATTTCAAAAATGAAGGCCTGCATTCCAAACTGCTGAGAGGGCATACATAGAATACATTTGTGAAGCTGTTCTAGTTCAGTTGTCTCATATTAATACTATGAAAATCCCAAACTGGATTTGCACACACAAGCAGTTAACTTTGACATCTGTAATAAATGATGGCTCTGATTGCAGTTCTAATGAATGTCTGCAATCATCTATTTGGTTGATCTTTTACCCCCAGATACTACATTTCAACAAATACTTGTTCTCCATGAGGAAATTTGTCTCTCTTTTGGAGTGCAGTACAATTGTGTGGTCACCGGAAGAAGAGAAACATGCAGGGGATTATCTTCTGTCAGTTTAGGCGGCCCACAGGAATGTTCATTCTAGATTACGGCACCTACTTAGATTGCCTTAAACTTCTGCGTGTGGAAATTTCTGTCACACAGAAGAACAATCCATCATTTCCATTTAGTTTTATCTACATTTTATTTATTGATTGACAACATATCTACACTTTTGGTATTGCAAGAAAAATAGATATTAAAATCCACACATAACGTTCATTCATAAACACTGTCTGTCTTTAACCACTGTTTACATTTAGAATTAAACAGTTGTCATTTGCACTCTGTTTAGAGATCTGCATGACCAAACCTCATGAAATGTGAGTTGGCCAACAGTTCATAGGCAAAGCATCAGGTATATCTCTGCACTTCTACTTATAGTGCTATCATGCTAATTAAGAATAACAAAAGAGGCTTTCTCTGGAAGGCAGGAAGAAGAGCAAAGGTGCCTTCACTTTGGAGACTTATTGCAGGGCAGCAAGGTAGCAGCAGCATGGATACCTTTCCCCCATTCCCGTTAGTACAGCCTAGTGCAGCACAGAAGTATGTGATGACAGGAGTGGGGCTGATCTATCCTTCTCATCCATCCATTCATTCAAAGGTTTTATCCAACACTTTGGGATGATAGTCCTAACTTCACTACCAGTTCTGTTGTCTGCAGCAGGTTGCCAGCACAGTAAATTTATATTGCTCGCACATTTTTATTGCTGACTAAAGTATATCTGTGGAGGAAAGACCTCCAGAACTACTAGGTGGAGAGGTCATATCCAAACATAAGATCTATTGCATGGAGATTCTGAAGAATCTTACTGTACATCCAGTGTGGAAAAACAATCCTAACTCATGTTAACCTGTATATTAAAAGCTGATAGAAAGAACAGCTTAGTTTTGAATTGAGTACAGGAATGAACAGAAGGTAAAACAAGAACTGTTTAGGATTCTACATAAGAACATTTTTCTTTGTAGTCTGAAAGTTTAATTGCAAATTAATTGTCATATCACCATTCAATTTTTACACAGATACAAAGAAAATAACAGCTCTCTAGTCACATGAATATTCAGATTTAATTCTCTTACCCCAGGGTTTAAACTTCTAAATTTAAAAGATGATTCATAATTTTACCTTATTATACACTATTCTATTTCAAGAAACCAGTTTGATTAATATTGGATTTTCCCAACTATACTTGTCATTTATTGTATCCATAAACTACGTATACACTGCATATAAAAACACAATGCAAACTTACAACTGTTATGACTGGATAACATAAGGACTTAGATTCTTAACCATATTTTTTCTTTGAAGTCATGGTAATTCATATGCAATTCGTTATTTAGTTTATAAAATTAATCAGAATAATTTACATACCATTCATTGCACCTATACAGTCAACTTCAAAGCTTCATATATGCATCTAATTACTTTAGTTTTACTTTTGTTAATTTTTAAGTGGATAAAGCAAAGATACATTGAAGAAAACACACACTTGGGAAGTAATTTATTAAAAAAAAAATCTTCAGTCTTTAACACATATAGTTTTGAAACCCATCCTACATTCTCTCCTTTTATTATAATTTTATATTGTATGTATATACATATACAGTAACAATTTTACACTAGGCAAAATTAATCTCAGCTGCATGCAAAAATCTTTCTTTATGTAAAAACTAGCCTAGAACAGATCTTAAATTAAATGAGTACTCACTTGTTTAGTCTTTGTTTTTGTAATGGTGTCCGAAATGGGTTTCTTCCTCTCTTTAACAGCTGTTTTAGAAAACAGTTCTTCAAACTCATGATAATCTATGGAAGGCTCTTCAATTTTTTCCCACACAAGTGAAGCACTAGAATCTCTAAAGTTAAGCAAAAGACCTATGTAGGGCAACGTCAAACTAAATAAGGTCGTAAATGGAGGAATGAAGAAAATAAAACAGCAGCAATTTAAAAGTTGTTGCCTAATTTCTACTAGCAGCATTCTGATAAGTTATACTATTGATTCTCCCCCCCACTTCTTTGTTTGCCTCTTTGTTCACGCACAATAATGGTCAGGTTTATTTATAGTCACACCCTTTCCATACATAGGAATATAAGTAGGCTGTGTATAGGCTATAAAACATACAGATGTGGAAATAAAGAGAAGTAGAAATAGACAGTTATCTGCAGACCACCAGTGTGACAGTGGCAAGAACTTGAAAAGAAGAAATTTATCATTAAGTAACAGCAGAAGGGGTTTACAATCAGCATTCTTGAGACATAGAGAAAAGATAAAGGAAACTTCTTTTCATGACCAAGAATGATATTTTACAAACAAACAAAAAGCATCAACAACCAAAAACGGGTATATCAAGGTCATGTAGAAGTTAGGGCTACCGAAATAGCTTTATGCTGCCATGCAAATAAATTGCAGCTTGAATCTGCCTGCTGAATATAGAAGGTTTAAAAAAAAGCATTTCTAGGTCACTGGAGAAAGGAAAGAGCAGGATAAAACACTTTCAGCATACAGTCATCTAGAAGGAAGACAATACCAAAACTTGCAAGCTGCTCCAGAGAGACCAAAGCTATCTTGAAAGTTGAGGGGAAGCACAAATATGACATTTCAAAATCCACCTCACACAATACCTAGTGGCACACAGTCACCCCTGGATCTCCAGTCAATGCACGGCAGGTAATCCCAGAGGACAGCCAAAAACATTACCCTAAAAGAGCTTTCATGTGCAAATAACTTTACTCAGAGTTCCTGTGTTTTAAATGAAATGGCACCCCATTTACATATCCAACTATAAATAAAATCCTGTTTGCAATAAGGCTGTCTCAAAGACCTGTCTGACAATAAATGGACTTTTACTCATAACGTCTGACACTGTCATAACAGCCGCAAAGTGAAACCACTCTCTTCATAACCCTGTGACTTACCTTTTACTGTGGAGCTGAATCCTTGTCCAGTAAAGAGGCTTCATTGGCCGAGAAGGCTCTATTATGTGTTTCCTGCTCCCTTTCTCCTGATTCATCCCCATTGCAAATAAACCAGATGGTAATGGAGGAGGAAGAAACCCACAGACCTGTGGAACTGCTGGGTAGGTGCTGCCCTGGGCTGGTGCTGGAAGGGGTAGCGCTTGTCCAGGCAAAGGTGGTGGGGCTGGAGGTGGCATCCCCAGCCCAGGCAAAGGAGGGGGTGGTGGAGGGACACCAGCACCAGGCAGAGGTGGAGGAGGGGGTGGTGGAGGGACACCAGCACCAGGCAGAGGTGGAGGAGGGGGAATACCTGCACCAGGCAGCGGTGGAGGAGGAGGTGGAGGGGGGACACCTGCACCAGGCAGAGGT
>VZRU01019825.1:497469-517571 GCA_013398155.1 Pedionomus torquatus | reverse complement strand
GGGCTGAAGGGGTGGTACTCCTACTCCAGGCAAAGGTGGTGGCAGGGGTGGTGGTGGTGGTACTGCAGCACACGGGAAAGGAGGGGCTGGAGGCAGCATTGGTATCTCCCCACTTGGCAAAGGTGGAGGAGGAGGAGGGGGTGGTGGCATGCCCAGCAAAGAGTGGTCCAGTTGTGGCACTACCGAGCCATCAGAAGGAAGAAGTCCTGAGCCAGGCAGGGGTGGTGGAAGTGGTACTCCTGCCATGGACATGGGAGTGGAAAGGGAAGGGCCATGTGCTCCAGCCTGGGGAGCAACTGGTTCAGTGCCTGGCAGTGGTGGGGGAATGCTACATGTGGGCTCCAGGGGCAAAGAGGGAGGATGTTCACCACAAGTCACATCTACAGTACTTAGAAGCTGATGAGAATCTGGCATTTCAGTCTCTCCTTCAAATGCAAGTGACAAATTAACTTTGGGTCCTGGAAGAGGTGATTGCGGCATACTCTGTACTGATTGGCTTCCATCCAGTGGCACAGAGATTAGCTTCGGCGACAGAATTAAGGAGATTTCAGAACAAAATGTTGGCTGTAGTTCTAGAGCTGGCAATTTCTGAGTTGCCCCTTCACTTTTGCCCTCTTTTAAGTGAGGTGGTGGAAATGGCTGTGGCAGTGCATTGGCTGAAGGCATTGTGTGTGTTAAATAATCTTCTGTTGGTGGAAAAATAGAAGATCTTGCTTGTGACACAGTTCTAGGTACAGTCTCCTCTCTGTTTGTTTGAAGAGTCACACTGCTAAGTTCCCCACCGACTGCATGCGTGTGCTCATTCTCCTGCTCCCTCCCAGCAGTCTGTAAATCTGCAGCAGGGAACTGTTTCTCTAGTTCTGCAATTTTGGTCCTCAGATCCTCTATAGTTTGCTCAAGTTGTTGGATGACACTGGCACGCTCCTCAGATTTCACCTCAAAATCATCCTTTAAAAGAAAATAAAAAATATAATAAGCACAAAAGAGATAACATTCATCACTATATATACATATATTAAAAAATTGGATCAAGAATATTTCCAGATTTCACATGTTCAGATATAAGCCAGTTATGACAAGTCTTTAAAAGCAGAGGCATCATTTCAGCTAGGTGCACCTTACAGTGGAAGAAGATAGCTTAGGAATATTACTTGCTTCAGTATGAAACTACCTTCGTCAGTATGAGCACGTTTTAGACTGTGATTATGTTTGGCAAAATAAAAAAATCAGCAGCAACCCCTCCCACCCCCCACATATTCTGACCAAGAAAACAACCAGCCACTGCCAACAAGTATTGCAAGTGTTTGCACACTCATGGATATGCGGACATGGTGTTGGCAAAGGCACTAAAATACTTTAATTCTGTTAACCGAAAATAGGTTACATGTTTCTTCAAAGGGATGCACTGTGTATAACAGACTCAACACACTACTGACTGCTGGGTTTCAATATACACCTTAATGATACAATACAGATTAGGAATGCAGAACATAACAAATAGGCACTTCTTGAAAACTGCTGATCTCAGAACGGAGTAATTATGTTTTTGTCCAGCCAGCATGCTTGGGAAGGAAAAGACAGACAAAACTAAGGGAGAACTTTTTTCCCACCCAAAATTTGAAAATCCTCTGCCAAGTGACATGACAGACTGTGAGTACCATTAGAAAAGTTTCCTGTCTGGAATGGTTATTTCCTTTTTGACAGCTTCCACATTTTTCATAGCTTTCTCTGAAGCATCTGATCCTGCCTGCTGTAGACTGAGTAGAGGAACAAATAACCTTAAATAGCCCAATAATCCTATGTTTTTAAATAAATATCAATGACAAACTACACAGAATTTAATGGGTATGTGCTTTTAGCAAGAGGTACCAAAAGAAGCAACCTAGTCCTAAAATAACCAATTATGCTTATTCAGGAAACACCTTTACCAAAGCTTACAGTCCTCTACATTGTTTGAGCTTTCTGGAATGGCAGTTATGGATTGCAACTAAGTCTCCCTACCAAATTTTGAAGGGAAACATAAAACATAAAAAAAAAAAAAAAAGTATTTTTTTTTTCCTAATTAATAGTGAAGAAACACAGTGGACATACTAACAAATAGTATTATAACAAGGGAACAAGGCTGAAAGAGGCACTTTCATTACTGAGTACTCATGGTGCTTCAATCTGTTCAGTTTCTTTTAATAGCTCAATACTGTGTAGCAGCAACAATTTCATTGAAGAACTTTATTATAAAGCAGAAAGAGAGTATTTTATTATCCCTTTGTTTCATCTGTTCTTATCCCCCTACTAGTTACCTGTAAATCCAGTAAGGCCTATCAATTCTTCAAAAGGCAACATTATCAAAGGAAATGTGTTCCAAAGATTATTAAGGCCACACACCAGTTTTTAGTTATTTGAGAACAAACACAGTTGTCCCAGACTATAACTCTCCTAAGCTCCTATTTTACATTGTAAGAGCGCTCCTTCAAGGGTTTCTGATACACACAGCTTCCCAATATTATCTGAACTGGAAAATTCATTCCGCCACAAACAAACTAAAGCCAACAGTATTAGACACAATATTAAATGGTTCTGAAGAGATTTGCCTTTATGACAGCTGCCCTCAGAACAGGTCACCATTTTAAAAAAAACTTATTTACTCCAATGGATTCAATTTTTCTCAAGAAAAAGAAGTAATCTTTGAATCCTGGAAGTCTACCTGAACTACAGGAAAAACCTAGAATTACCTGTCTTACAAGCAAATTTTCCCAGTTGACCATGAAATTTCTTTCAAGAAAATAATTAACTATTAAAGTTTATTTAATATTTAAAGTTTATTAACTAATAAAGTTTATTAAAAGGGGGAAAAGAAAGATGATTTAGCAATTCAGACAAGAAAAAGAGAAAATAATTAACATATTGTTGAGTTACAGTGACCTTTTACCCCATTTCCCAAGAAACAATTTTCCTGCTGTCCTTGAGACATGGCATTTCAAACAACCTGGTTATTTACTACTGTGTTGCCACCTAAGAACCACCAGTGTATCCCAGTTTTCACAGAAACATTATTTTATGAACAAAAAAATATTATATTTATCCAGAAGAAATTACATACTTTGAATTTATTTGGTTTAAAAAAAACAATTAAACAAAGATCAAGAATTTATATGCTTCAGTAATTATTTTAGATAAATAGAGATATTTTTCATTTTGACTTTTAAGATACGCTCAGACTAGTTTAATTAGATTTCTGCCTTTTCCTTAGCAAGGAGTTCAAAGTCTTCCTTTAGATCAGAAAGGGCTGTATCAAAAAAAAAATAAGCCACAGCGAGTTTCGGTGATCCTCAATAAGGAAGGAAATGTGAAATATATAAGTCCAATCAGAAATTAAAATTAGACAGTTTTCTTAGAAGAATAAGCTAAGAAAGACTTAGTTTTTTGCACATGAAAAAGATGGTCAAAATCTGTTGACAAGAACCAGAAGCTCCAGATTAAGAAATACACATAATGAAAAGGTTTCTAATCCAAAGGACAATTCCACAGCAGAAACCTACAGGGTTCAAAAGAGATATGAGGGAACTCTGTCTTGCCTAGAGTTCTTACCCAGGACCCAGGTACTGTGGAACAGTCTTCTTTCTGTAAAGAAAGAAAGAAAGGTGGAAGCTTAAGCCTTGCTTTACCCAGGTGACTTCAGAGTGAAAGGTGTGAACAGGAAAAAATTCCAGAGATGTATGGCTATAGAATGGTGCCCAGCATTTCCCAAACAGGTTGGATGTGTTCTACATGCAATGAATTCAATGTTTAATCTAATCTGGGGCTGCTGGCCTGACTGTATGTGTTGCACAGATAGACTTGTGCACGTACATTATCTAACTCATCTGGGAAGACTGGCTTTACTGTATAAAGGTTGTACGCTTGCATCTGCACATGTACCAAAAGCCCATATATTAAATCCAGTTCATTCCAATCCTGTCATGTTTTCCACATATGCACATCAGATGTCCAGTATAAAGCTGATCTATACGGACAGAACATGTCCAGGATCTTCAAACATGTAAAATCTCACATTGCAGCTACCATTGTCTACTGAGTCTGACACCCTCGTTTCTCAGACAAGTGACTAAAGCCTACAGACCCTTCCATAACTAAATTTCCAGGCAGAAAAAAACCCTCACGCATGTGAAATTTAGCCCTAGCCTATATGTACATATATACACATATATTTGTGCATATTATATATTTATCTATATTCAACTTGCATTCACTTACGTACTTTGTGAACAGCCATAATATGTCTTTTTGTCCTGAAATTAAACGTAATGGCAGTTCTTAATGGTAATTTCAGAATAATTGAAAAATAAAGACACATTCCAGCATAGTTTTAGAAGTTAATACCTTATACTACTACAAGTCAACAAGTTGCATCAGCAGTTTGGTCATTTTTAGTCCCTTAGTGTCACCAGATTTCCTCTCCAGGTAGAATTCATATTTAGATGACAGGATTATATATAGATATACACATATATATAAATAATACTTCTTGTTTGGTTTTGGTGTTTTTTTTTTCCCAAAAACATTAATCTTTTACTTTCTCTACATCATTCATGATTCACCAGAGTCTATGCTGCTACTTGAGTGCAAGCACGCACAGGGAAAGGAAGCATACAGTTAAACAGGACTCAGAAGGCAAAAGACCCCTTGGGTCTTCTAGTAAGTCAACACCTGGTGGTAATAGCAGCATTCAGTTACTTGAAAGGATGCTCTTTCCAGCTGCTCTATAAATAAAAGCCTCTCAACATGAAAAATTTTTAGTGAGCACAATCACTGAATGGTACAAAGTAGTGCCACAGTAAAGACTGAATTCAGAGAAATGAAATCTCTGTTCAGGTTTCTTTTTAAAGCTGCTTCTCTCAACTGCAAATCAACCTTAAGAAAAGGAAATGCAACATTTTAACAGGCACTTTCAGTACTACAGAGATTGTCACATAAGAGCCACTTGATTTGCATTCAAACAAAATAGCATCCATCTAATTAATCCTCACATTTTACTTAGTCCTCAAGGCCCATTGCTTCATTTTAGTTTTACAGTAATAGAAACTTAATCAAAAGTTAGCAAATTTGCCAATGGCATCGGGGAACTACCAACTATGAGATCAAATCTTTTTTGAGAAGCTCTTTTTTTGAAAACTGAAGAAGCATGCATGGGGACAAGAGAGATACTTTGTCACAGTAGTTCAAGATGCTCTCCATGCTTCTTCCTACAGCCACAAGGAAACATGATGATGCACAGCTCCTCAAGACAGCACTGAACAAGTAACGCCTGGAATGGAAATGGTATAATATGATGCCCTGCCTGAAGGGATAAACTTTATTTTGTGGATGTGACCATCCCACACACAGTGACACACTGCAACAGATGGATTATACCAGCCTGCACCATGCTGGCATTGGGACTATTTAGCTCTTGCTAAGCTGAAGTGCTAAGACACGTCTAACCAAGAAGTTCTGTCAAAACCTATCATTGATGACCAAAAATAACCCCATTACATGCAGAAAACAATAAATATTGCAACTCAAATTGTTCAAATAAACAAATACAGGTCAGCAGGGAGCACAGATCTTTGAAGAAACATACATGCATTACAAATTCCAACTTCTAAAGCTGGAAGTCAGAAGAAAACAGTTTTGTTCCGACTCAGTTTTTTGAAGCTTCTGTTCTTGAACAGTTTGAATTCCTTATCCCTGGGCTATGTGCACTTCAGAAGATAAGATCCCAGTTCATTCACATTTTATCAAATAATAAAATAAATAATAAAATAACCCCAAACCCAACATGAAATGCAACAAAGACTGAAAGAGTTTTCTCTTTGTAAGTTTTAAGACTCCTAACTGAGCTGAAATACAACCTAAGTTTATCTGCAAGTTCTGCTACAATAGGAACCTCAAAAGAATTTTTGTGGACTACAGACAAGACAAGATATAGTAAAATCTCACAGAACCACTGACCACCCTAGGAGCTACACAGCAGTCAAGTATAATTACTCTCATCTTACATAATACTACTTTTAGCCTGATTGCCCAGAAAGTTTTAGACCAGCTTTATTTAAAAAAAAACAAACAACCTACCAAAGGAAAAAAAACCTCCCCCTCAAGTCTTGAAGGCTTTTCTCCTAGCATATATGAAATACCATGATTAGAGAAACATGAAACAGTTCAGCAGTAAACAATAAAGACTTCAAGAAAAGCTTATTCCTCCATACAGCTTCATTTAGCCCAGAAACTGGTTTAACAGTTCCATCAGTCACCCAGTGTAAAACAAGTATGTAAATGAGAGTGAGCACAGACTGAAAATAGGGGAAAAAAACGCAAAAAAAAAACTGAAAGAGGTTCAACTTTATTAATTTTAATACAAACTTATTTTGCCTTTTTCTCTCACCTTTTTACATGTTCTGCTGTTTATCACGAAGAGACTTCGAATAGCATTAGCTGCACTTGGGTTTTACAGCACATGAAGAGATAACCTGAACCTACCCACCCATGTCAGCAATCCAATAAGCAACAGGTACCTTAATTGCCACAGATGTCCTTAAAAGTTGGGCTAAAACTGTTCTGGATTTATTTTCTGCTCAATCTTTAGGCTGTTTATTGACATGAGTATCACATAATTAATTACTTCTTTTCTTCTATTGCCTACATTTGTCCTAAAGTATTTTAACCATGAACCTTCCTGTGTATGCAGGCAAAGTAGTTTTCCTGTGTATGCATGCAAATGCAAACACCTATCTCATTCTGTTAAAATACAAAATAAATTCTGGCATACCTTGAACATTACCACATTCCCATACTAGAGAAAGGAGCTGAGTTTATTCACACCAGTCTTTTTCTTATTTTCAGTTCAACTTGAGATTGACAGGCAACCTCGGAAGTAGTTCACTGTGGAAACTACCTTATTCTATTATTATGTCTGTGTTCTTTGTATACAGAAACTATACTAGTTTTTATGCTAGAAATAATTGATTATATGATTCTATGAAATAACAGTAAGAATTCTATTGCCCCAAATGTGAAAATTAATTTGAAGGACTAATTTGAAGGATTAATTTGAATCTAAATTTGAAGGACTTGGAATGTCCTTAACTTCTTTTTCTGATGGTCCAGGACTGGAATCAAAAGAGATAATGATCTTCCAGGTGAACTCTGACACATTCTGACAAGTAACTGTCCAGAGTATGACACTTCTACACTGTACTTGCCCTTTCTATCCAAGAGTTCAGCCAGACCACAAAATGGGAGGTTCACATGTTGCTTTTGTTTCAGACTTCCAGCAGGGAATAAGCAGCAAAAAATATCCACAGTAAGAATAAATCTTGGTAGAAAGGGATGAATAGTCTTCACTACCCTGAAATATGAGCTGACTACTCACAACAAAAAAAAAAGCTTGGAGAAACGGAATAAGAGTCTTCACAACATATCCATATACATGCTGGAGACAGAAGCCTGGAGGTCAGTCAGTTTCTCTAATGCTTTGGAAGTGCAAAGGCTACATTAAAAGCAAAGCTGTATCATTTGGGGTGAGAGAATGTTAAATAAAATCAACCACAGTCAAAGATGCACCTTGTTTTGAGAGGTTAAGTAAAAGCATTTTGGCATCATGTATATTAGAAAAAACATCATTTGTCTCTTCAGGAATAGTTGAATAATGAAGACAAAGTGATGAAACATTCAGGAATATGAGAGTTAATTTTTATTAGTAGTTTTGGGCCTATTGTCATATTCTCCAAAGAACAAATAAAAGAAAAATATATATTTAAAAATACAGAAAAGGACAAGAGTGGTCTTATTTGTTTTCCTCATACAAACTGAAAATTGAGAACCTAACCTCTTTTGCTCTGATTTTAGGTAGAAATTAAACTGGTTAGTCTGTTCTGTGTCCAAAGAGTAGAAATTATTCTCAGCTTTAAAGTTCTCATTCAAGTACGGCAATATTCTACGGTTATGGTTGTTTTTCAGATTTTGGGTTGGTTTGTTTGTTTGTCAGGGTTTTTTAAAATTTTTTTTTTGTATTTCTAATTTAAAGAAATATTCATTTTTACTAAGAAAAACACCTCTTATTTCTTTTCCACACACAGGATCCTGTAGAAATTCTTAGGGTCTACATGACTGTTAAGTAACACCTGATCTTCAACACGTAAATATTAAAAGAGAGAAATGAAAGAATTTAATCTTTGGAATGTGGCTCACTTTTGATTGGATGAAGTCTCTCCAACAGGTCAGGCCAACTTGACAAATGAGATCAGTCTGTCCTGCTAGGAATTTCACAAATAGAAATTTCTTTGAGTGACCAGATATTCATAGGAGATACATTTTATGGACCATGCATCTGTATGTGTGTGTATATACATATATACACACTCCTATACACATATGCACAATTTTTCATGTTGTTGTCTTATATATAATATGATTTCTTAATCTGTTCTCTTCAATTTAATTTCTGTGGAGTTCGTTTTTAAAAAGAAAAAACTTTGAAAGGTAGGTAAATACTGTAATTCCTAAAATATTCTATGTAATCCAAATACAGTATAGTATATACAAAACCTCTTTGTTTCTACTTCTCTCCAAAAGGTAAGAAGAATGTCACATAGATATAATCAAACTTTCAATTTAAACCAAATTTTGAGAGAAAGGGAAGCTTATAGATTTTAATCTGAAATAGAATTTCAGTTTTAGAGAGAGAATTTAAGAAAAAATAATGTATTTTAATCATCAATAATTACAGCCTTGCAATAGGTTTTGCTCTGACAAGGAATGTGTAGATGGAATGAACACTCTCTCATTTCACCTATTTTCACAAGTAAGAAGCGTAAGGAGTCAGAGGAGAAGATGTAAAATTAGAATAGTTTTATATTTTCACTAACTGTATGTCTATCACACATTTCTATTTGTTGCTTCCTCAGAGAAGTGACAGTGCTCTTGTAAAAGCAGGTCACCATAAAAGGCAAGAAAAAAAAAACAACATACCAGCGCTCAGAACCACATACAGACATAAAAGAAGTAATTCCTTTTATTCAAGCCCTATCCCAATAAATAATCTCTTGAGAAAGAAGAAAGTCTCTTACATTAATAGCCTAGGATTTTAAGAACCACCAAGTAATTCAGCTTTACCCTAATTTCTTTTTGTTTGCCCATCAATGACAAAAGAAAGGGAAGTCTTTAAATCCTAAATCAACTTCCATTGCATAGATTTTGGAAGCACACTCTTCTGACATTGTTGCCTGAAAGTTAAGGTTGGTGCCACTTTTCAAAGAAGTTGTACCTAAAATGATAGAACAGTGTCTGGTTCTGTTTAAGTATAAAGCATAGTCAAAATGGAAAATGCAGAATGCTCATTATAATTACATGATTGAAAAATTTATATGTGGCATTTCCACATTGTCACAAAAGTATGCAATGTAGAAGTTGTGAAACCAGATGAATCACTTGTACTCAACCAGTAGTTTTTCAAGAAACTTAATCAATGCCTCTAAGTATGCAGTATTTGAATTCGGAATAAGTCATGAGAAATTTATGTGCTTTTAGAGTTCACATTTCCACCTTCTAAGCACCTTGTAGCTAAACATAGTAATACATAGTTTTACCACTGCAAAGCAGAAAGTATATATTAGCACTATCACGTAGCTATCCTCAGAGACGAAAAAAAAAAAAAACTGAGAAAAACAGCCAAACATCTAAGGTAGCCTTGCTTGAGGAAGAGTGCTGTTGAGGAAGGGACTGGACAGCATGATGTCCTAATGCCTATTCAGTCCTAAATTATTCTATGGTTATTATTCAGCTCTAGAATGTTCTAGAGCTATACTTGAGATAACTAGCCATCTATCAAAGAGCAAAAACAGAATAAAGAGCAGTTCAAACTGAAACGAGCATCTAAGTAAAACTTCATCTTGCCATTAACATCAAGAGCACAGATTAGAACAAAAGAAATTTTAGTCTCACCATGGCCAGGAGGAAGAGTGTAAAAATGTGCTATTGTCACTCCACTGAAAATTATACCAACGTATTGTTCCTTTTAAAGCTGCAAATACTGCCTTCAAGCAAAACAACGGAAGTCAATCCAAGTATTGTGAAGTCAATATAATACAAAATACTAACATTTGTTCTTAGAATTAACTGCTTCTATTTTTCTGCCAGACAGGCTTGACATATTATATTCCTTTATTTATTTTTATTTAAAGATGGAGTCTATGATTTACATCTTACGTATGTCAATTAATTGATAAAAATGATGTCAGATGCACTTTTTTTTTTCCTCTTTAAATCTTTCCTTCATCAGAATTAAATAAAAAAGATTCAGGAATACACTAGAAGAAATTAATTTAATATGCAACAGAAAATTGATTTCGTTATTTAAATTATGGCAATTCAGCAGAAAAACTTTTAAATTACTACTAAAAAGACAGCAATCCAGAAGTCTTGTAAACCAAATTTATTCGTTCTACAAGACTTCTGGATGACTGATTGTGTAGTAATAATTTAAAAAATTTCCTGGTTTAAAGAACCCCACAAACATTAACAGTGACAGAACAGAATTTTCAAAACATATAATGTTTCAGTATTTTTATTAGTTTTAGGACACGTTTTTTTTTTTCCATCTTTGAGAAACGCACCAGATACTAAAACTTGGTCAGATTAGGCAGTGATTGTACGCAATTTTATAGGTAACTTATTAACCACCAGAAAGCTACCACTTTTTGACTAAAAGTAAAAATAAAAATAAATTAATTTTCTCACTCTAGGGTATCTGCAACACTCCCGGGAATGACTTACCAGTGCCTTGCACAGTCCATTAAAAAATACTTAACTGCCATCTAGTGGCTGAGCAGGCCAACTTCTACATGTTGGCTTTCAGGCTCCCTAATTAAACACTTATTCCCTCATTTCTAATATTTCTACTTTACCTCTCATCTTTCCTTCAGAGCCTAAGAAATCCCAACATTATCAGAAGACAGCGTTTTGCTCCTAAAGATCAATTACTAGCCATATAGGAAGAACAACAGACTGGAACAGATAAACTCTGTTTAAATTATACTATGGTCTCACCTCAGAGAGCTTCCCTTCATATTATAAACTGTTTAATTAATGTATCTGCTACATTTGTAGAATGTTAAAAAATCTATTAGTGCTTATTAGGCTAAAAAAAAAAAAAAAAAAACNGGAAAAAAAAAAAAAAAAAGAACCAAAAACAACTAAAAAGGAAATTAAAAATTGCAGCACATTTAATCTGAAGGGTAAGTTCTAATATTATGAATCAAAGACAAATTTCTACCTATAAAGTTATAAACTTCTGCATAAGAAGTTTATATTTCATGAATACAAATCTAAAAGAGTATACCCAATTTGCACTTATGTACTGGAGTGAAGTTCAACAGGGGTTAGACTTCTCTTTATCACCTGAGCAAAATGCTCTGCACTTCAGCAGTTCCTATGATCCCAGCAGTAGAGTCTTCTGACAGGTTTCTATCAATTTCATACAAACTTTGATTCCTTTCTGTTCCTTTTTTTCATAAAGTGCTATTTATTCTCAAGGCTAATGAGAATACACTATTCACCCACTTTAAGCTAAGACATCCCAACTCTAACATTACACATTGGACTTGCAGGACACCACGTGTTACAAGCCTGGCTTCGTTTTTGCCAGATTTACAACAACAACAAAACAGATTTATAGTTCTGATTTTTTTCAGCTTTTTGGTTTCTGAGATTGGGACATACTGACATGATGTTGCAGAAAGTTTACATTGATACAGTTCTACTTAAATGAAAATTCTATTTGGCAGGACAGAAACCATCTATTAGCTATAGTATTTGAAAAATGCAATAGGTACAGACTTTACTATCATTCTACTCATATGAAAAACTTTCCAAAACGTTTGCTTCTTTCAGACTGCTTTCTTTTCTTCATGAGACAACTGAATATAGTAGGATCCTTGTGAATGAAACAGTGAATGAATTCCTTATTTTGCTTTACTTGAGTGTGTGGCTCTTGCTTTACCTGTCTTTTTTTCTGAACCCAGAAGGTGTTTTTTTCCCCTCACTTTTATTCTTCTGATTCTCTCCCACAACTCAGCTTCAGGGGAGCAAGTGAGTGGCTATGCGCTCTCAGTTGCTGGCTGGAGTTAAACCACAACAGTTTTTTATTTTCTAAATAATCATTATGTATTTATCTTATAGGATTTCACAACCTTTTTTTCTATTATTGCTAAGTTTCAAAATTGGAACATTTCAAACGTCACTAAGTTATTACCCCAAGGAGTTTTAAGAATTTATAATAAAGATTAAAAATCTTTATTATTTTATTTATTAAAAATAAATTAAAATTTGTTTTAAATAATATAAATAAAGACTAGAGTAAGAAAAAAGGTCCCTGCTGAAAAGTGAGAGAAGGGTTACTAGCAAAGTGTGGTAGGTAGGAATACTCTAAAGAAACACTCCAAGAGTCAGACTTGTAAAGTTTTCAAAGTGAAAAGTATATTCAACATGGCAAAATGTGTCCTGTAATTTAAGGTTTTAAGGTTTCCCTCTGATATTGTTGGAAAGTGCACCAACAGATCATGCAGCACAAATCTGTCTTTCATGTCTGAGAACTGCCAAAATTTTGTCTGGTTCTTAGTACCAGCTGAAGTACATGGCGTTCCAAGAAGGCATATAATTTTGGTCGAGGGATTATTTTTTGGTTTAAATGGGGTGAACCAAAGTGAACAACTGAGCCTGAAAAATTACAGGCACAAGAACTGTTATATGGCAAGCTTTTCTGCTGTAAATATAGTTTAAATACTCAGTGTAAACTATCTCATGACTGAACTGCTAGAAAAATGGAAGCGTGGTAAAACCTTATCTCCTGAAGCAGGATTAGAGAGACCAGTCATCATTAATGGCATGAAGAAGAATTCATTACATCCAGATGCTGACCTTTAAATAAATGTAATGAGGGCTTTCTTTTTAAATTTGTTCATGACATATGATAAAAAAAAAAAAAAAGACATTTATAGTATTTTGATAATACAGCATATAAGAGAACAAGGAATTTAGGTGACTTTCAAACAACTTCAGGGTTTTGGTTCTGTGATGTCCCACTACTAACCAAAGCTTAGTTTTCATATATTGATTTTACGTTTGTAACAATTAGAAAAGCAGACCTCCTGCCTACTAAGGCTGTGTTTTTACCTACCATCTAAATGAAGTCAAGCAAATCTGAAAATTGAGTTAAAACGTACAGAAAATTGCAAGGGTACCACAAGAGGGTGTGAAGATTTTGGCTCTTTCACAAAAGTACAGCTGTCACATCTAAACATTAGGTTTGAAGCTGGTGTTTCTAAATTAGGACATTCAATTTTTCTCTTCTTCACTAAAGCATTTAGGACTAACAAAGCTTTCTCTGTTTCTTCTAGGAAGACTAAGCAGACACTGTTGTTTCTCTTTGGCATTTCAAAAACAGGAATTGAAATGGCTGCCATTTTTTTTTTTTATTTTTCTGCTGCTTACCAATTCCTGCACTAAAAGCAAGCACACCTCAAGGGGTTCATTTTTTTAATTGCAATTTTTACAAATTATCTATTTTAGACTTTGGACTTAAAAGATAAGTCTTAAAATCTTTAGGAAATTATGCTGTAAAATATGAAGGTTATGTCTAACATTGTAAAGGTAAGGAAATGGAAAGAATATATGAAAAAGCCCCTTGTGGTGGCACAAAACTGTAGAAGCCAGGCTCTTTGTGCTCGTTACCTGTGCTTTTAATTTAGACCTATTTCAACTTCTTTTTGGCGACTGTTTATCATAAATGAGGTAAATTATCAGCATAATTTCATTTGTGTTTGCTTCTATGCCAATATAGACCATTTCCAATTATTTTAGTAATTATTTTAGTAACGTGGAAAATGTCTTTTCCCATGGTAGGGCAAAGGAAGAAGCCTGTAAGTAGGCTTAGTTGATCAGTTTTTAATTTTACACACATCAAAAGAAAAGCAAAAAATCACATACTTGTTTAACTTCAACCAATGCTCGCATTGCATACAATACCTGTCTGGGAGTATATTTTTCACAAATAGAGAAAGCATTGCTACTGAAATTTGGGTGACTGAAGTATAAAAATAGCATTTGACAAATACATTTTCTTTAAACTTAAAATACTGCGATGTAGAATAATTTCATTGTTTTAATTGTTATGCTCTAGCTTAAATTTTCTTAATTATGCAGGTAGATGAATGTAGCTACCCAACTAGATCTCCTTTCTTGTTTGTGAGACAAAACTCACAAAGTAACATACCTACTTTCACCACCCATGCTCATAAAACACTTGATTTGGTTGAACCTGGATTAAATTTGCAGGTCTAATGGTCAATAGCATGCATTTGACTAGGCATTCATTGTTTTCGCCCTCAAAAGCAAATCACTGATCATCTTCACAAACACTGTTCAATACAGCAATGCTTGAACCATCCAGTCATTAACAAAAAACCCTAGCCCAAATGAAAGAAAACCCACAAAAAATAAACTATGTCAAGGAAAAAAAAAAAAAAAAAAAAAAAAGGAAAAAAAAGACAGACATCAAGAGCTTCTGACCTCTTCTTGTTCTAAACCAAGACTTAAGGAAATCAGAACTTTGCCTTCCTCTTCATGACCTTCAGAACTATTAGTAAAATAATTCTGGCACCTAGTATCACAGGACTTTCACAGAAAATAAGAAAGTCTTTTGAGGAAACAAAATTTTAAGTTCCTCAACTCTATTGAATCGCACTACATTTAAAGAAGAATATAACATCAATGATGACGTGTTGGAAAAAAGCATTTAGAGTGTGTTTATGTTGAACATAAAAACGCTGGAACACATCCAGAGGAGAGCCACCAAGCTGTTGAGGGGTCTGGAGAACAAGTCATATAAGGAGAGGCTGAGGGAACGGGACATGTTTAGTTTGGAGAAGGCTGAGGGGAGAGCTCATTGTCCTCTACAGCTACCTGAAAGGAGGTTGTATAGAGGTAGCTGTTGGTCTCTTCTCCCTCGTGAATAATGTCAGGACCAGAGAAAATGGTATAAAGTTGCAGCAGGGGAGGTTTAGATTAGATATCAGGAAGAATTACTTCACTGAGAGGGTGGTCAGGCACGTGAACAGCCTGCCCAGGGAGGTGGTGGAGTCGCATCCCTGGAGGTATTAAAGAAACATGTAGGTGTGGCACTTCAGGGTATGCTCTAGAGGCTGAGATTGTTGGATTGAGCTATTTGTTTTGTGGGGATCATTTTTTTTGTGGGGTGTGTGTGGTGTTGCTTTTTTGTTTGTTTGTTTTTGTGGGTTTTTTTCTGTGTGTGAGGTTGGACTCTGATCTCAAAGGTCCCTTCCAACCATGAAAATTTTGTGATTCTGGGAATAAGTACAACCCAGACTAAGTCTCCACTGTAGCAATATTACATTATCTCACCAAGTCCAGCATGACACTTTAAATCTGTTTACCTACTATCTATAAGCTTCAGTGGAGAAATACAACAAAATCTCTGCCACTGTTATTCATGTGAACTTTTGTAGATTAGCTAATATAACCAGATCCTTTATTGCTATTCCTCAGTAATGCCATCAGACCTCCAAAATCAAGTGCTAATTTACTTCTGAATAAAGCAAACAATACCATTTTACAAGGATCATCTTAGGTAGGCAGGAACCTTGAACCTTTGTACCTAGATATATTACAGAGCACATAAGTATTTTGAAAGAAAAATTTAGAATCAAAACCACACTTCTGAATGTTTGCATTCAGGACACGCAATATATAAAACTATTGCAAATACATCTGGAGTACTGCTTTTCCAGTCTTTTTACAAAACAGTACACAAAACACTGGTTAGAATCTTACCTGCACCTGCTGAACATCTTCTATGCATTGCTTCTCTGTATCTTGGACAGTAGATTTCAACTCTTAATTTGAAAAGAAGATACAGTTTTTAGAAGTACTATATATAAAAAACTTCATTAATCTATCAAAATACACAATATGAATTTCAGGAGAAGAGAATAGAGTTAAGAAGAAAACAGTCTTAATTGTCCCACTTTCCAAAATTATCCATCTATAATTAAATGAAGAGATTGTACACATAAATAAAGCCAGCCTGATCTCAATTTGCAATGTATTCTTATCATGCGACATTAAATGCTATCATCTTAAATGTATAGCACATAAAACTTGAAAGAAGTCTGTTTTGATTGTCAAAATTTCCGATTCAAAGAATAGTATCTAATATTCTTTGCATATCATGTACACTATATATCCTCATATATATTACAGAATATATTCTATAGAACAGAATCTATTCTATATATTCTTATATATGTTCCACAGAAGGTGGTAAAGTTCTCATCCTTGTTCTTGCTGTTCATTCTCATTAGGAAGTATTTCTGTCCTTAAGGATAGTGTCTGTTCACAGAAGTCCAAAAGAACCCATGAGCAGGATGATACTTGTTGGCAGATACATTGTATTTTTCATAACCTCCCCTGGCCTTTCTCTACCCTACCATCAAAATTTGAGATCTCCATAGTAGACTGATATCAACACAGATCTAAACTCACACTTTAAAAGTATGCTTGAATGCAACTGACCTCACTATTGCAAATACATTTTGAGATATCTCCATTTCATCCTAGCTTTATTATTCAGTCTACAACATCTCAGCCTTACAAAGAGATGGTTTGGGACTGTGCACTTACTGTGTAAGTGAACAGTTAGAGCTTCCCAGGACTGGAGACATTCAAGCTCAGGATATAAAGATAGGCCAGCAGCACTTTGTTCTAGTAGCATTTTCTTAAATTATTTCCTACTTCGGAAAAACTAATGAAAACTCTAACAAATACCTAAGCATCCCTTTACTCAATTGCTGTCCTTTAATGGAGAAAAAAAAAATTATTCCAGAATTATGGTTTTAAAGGGAACTGCAGATCTCCAACTACCACCATGACAAAAACCCGTACAAATAGCAGTAGGACTAAGAAATTTTATCTACACATTTTACCTGGAAAATGGGCATCAAAACATACCACCACTTCTCAACTGTATTCTCATTCTTGTTTTAAAACCTGGATAACAATAGTTCTCTCTACAAACACTTGCCTTTGGGATCTATGTTTTCATAAAAAAATTCAGTTCAAANTACAGCTACCTGAAAGGAGGTTGTATAGAGGTAGCTGTTGGTCTCTTCTCCCTCGTGAATAATGTCAGGACCAGAGAAAATGGTATAAAGTTGCAGCAGGGGAGGTTTAGATTAGATATCAGGAAGAATTACTTCACTGAGAGGGTGGTCAGGCACGTGAACAGCCTGCCCAGGGAGGTGGTGGAGTCGCATCCCTGGAGGTATTAAAGAAACATGTAGGTGTGGCACTTCAGGGTATGCTCTAGAGGCTGAGATTGTTGGATTGAGCTATTTGTTTTGTGGGGATCATTTTTTTTGTGGGGTGTGTGTGGTGTTGCTTTTTTGTTTGTTTGTTTTTGTGGGTTTTTTTCTGTGTGTGAGGTTGGACTCTGATCTCAAAGGTCCCTTCCAACCATGAAAATTTTGTGATTCTGGGAATAAGTACAACCCAGACTAAGTCTCCACTGTAGCAATATTACATTATCTCACCAAGTCCAGCATGACACTTTAAATCTGTTTACCTACTATCTATAAGCTTCAGTGGAGAAATACAACAAAATCTCTGCCACTGTTATTCATGTGAACTTTTGTAGATTAGCTAATATAACCAGATCCTTTATTGCTATTCCTCAGTAATGCCATCAGACCTCCAAAATCAAGTGCTAATTTACTTCTGAATAAAGCAAACAATACCATTTTACAAGGATCATCTTAGGTAGGCAGGAACCTTGAACCTTTGTACCTAGATATATTACAGAGCACATAAGTATTTTGAAAGAAAAATTTAGAATCAAAACCACACTTCTGAATGTTTGCATTCAGGACACGCAATATATAAAACTATTGCAAATACATCTGGAGTACTGCTTTTCCAGTCTTTTTACAAAACAGTACACAAAACACTGGTTAGAATCTTACCTGCACCTGCTGAACATCTTCTATGCATTGCTTCTCTGTATCTTGGACAGTAGATTTCAACTCTTAATTTGAAAAGAAGATACAGTTTTTAGAAGTACTATATATAAAAAACTTCATTAATCTATCAAAATACACAATATGAATTTCAGGAGAAGAGAATAGAGTTAAGAAGAAAACAGTCTTAATTGTCCCACTTTCCAAAATTATCCATCTATAATTAAATGAAGAGATTGTACACATAAATAAAGCCAGCCTGATCTCAATTTGCAATGTATTCTTATCATGCGACATTAAATGCTATCATCTTAAATGTATAGCACATAAAACTTGAAAGAAGTCTGTTTTGATTGTCAAAATTTCCGATTCAAAGAATAGTATCTAATATTCTTTGCATATCATGTACACTATATATCCTCATATATATTACAGAATATATTCTATAGAACAGAATCTATTCTATATATTCTTATATATGTTCCACAGAAGGTGGTAAAGTTCTCATCCTTGTTCTTGCTGTTCATTCTCATTAGGAAGTATTTCTGTCCTTAAGGATAGTGTCTGTTCACAGAAGTCCAAAAGAACCCATGAGCAGGATGATACTTGTTGGCAGATACATTGTATTTTTCATAACCTCCCCTGGCCTTTCTCTACCCTACCATCAAAATTTGAGATCTCCATAGTAGACTGATATCAACACAGATCTAAACTCACACTTTAAAAGTATGCTTGAATGCAACTGACCTCACTATTGCAAATACATTTTGAGATATCTCCATTTCATCCTAGCTTTATTATTCAGTCTACAACATCTCAGCCTTACAAAGAGATGGTTTGGGACTGTGCACTTACTGTGTAAGTGAACAGTTAGAGCTTCCCAGGACTGGAGACATTCAAGCTCAGGATATAAAGATAGGCCAGCAGCACTTTGTTCTAGTAGCATTTTCTTAAATTATTTCCTACTTCGGAAAAACTAATGAAAACTCTAACAAATACCTAAGCATCCCTTTACTCAATTGCTGTCCTTTAATGGAGAAAAAAAAAATTATTCCAGAATTATGGTTTTAAAGGGAACTGCAGATCTCCAACTACCACCATGACAAAAACCCGTACAAATAGCAGTAGGACTAAGAAATTTTATCTACACATTTTACCTGGAAAATGGGCATCAAAACATACCACCACTTCTCAACTGTATTCTCATTCTTGTTTTAAAACCTGGATAACAATAGTTCTCTCTACAAACACTTGCCTTTGGGATCTATGTTTTCATAAAAAAATTCAGTTCAAAGAAAACCTAAGTACAAAAGCAATTACATTAAAACCTTGATTTATTTCAATGAGAGACATGTACTGCACATTCGTATGTTGNGAAAAAAAAAATTATTCCAGAATTATGGTTTTAAAGGGAACTGCAGATCTCCAACTACCACCATGACAAAAACCCGTACAAATAGCAGTAGGACTAAGAAATTTTATCTACACATTTTACCTGGAAAATGGGCATCAAAACATACCACCACTTCTCAACTGTATTCTCATTCTTGTTTTAAAACCTGGATAACAATAGTTCTCTCTACAAACACTTGCCTTTGGGATCTATGTTTTCATAAAAAAATTCAGTTCAAAGAAAACCTAAGTACAAAAGCAATTACATTAAAACCTTGATTTATTTCAATGAGAGACATGTACTGCACATTCGTATGTTGTTTCTACAGTGCTGTATTTTTGATTGCCCACTGAATAAAAGAAATAATATATTTTGTGCTGGAAATGACACAAGCACATAACAGACCAAAACACATTTAGGACACTCAAGTCTCTTGGTAAGCCATTGTGGACAATAACAAAGATTTATTTTTAATTTATTTATGGAAGAGAGAGAGTCTTGCAGTTAAAGCACAGGGCTTGAACTAAAAGGTCTGTTTTCCATTCTGACCTTTCCAAGACTTCTTCCCTGACCTTAAAGAAGTTTAGAAGTCTCTGACCGTAGTTTCCTTCTCAATAGGAGAAAACAAAGGAAAAAAAAAAAAAAGAAAA